>JACCPG010009129.1:0-37012 GCA_016069955.1 Drepana arcuata
GCGCGTATTTTCACTAACTCAAATCGCCATATATTAACCTGAAAAGTATATTTTCATTGAAAACCCTTTTAAAAGACACTTGATAAACGACCAAAGTTTGGCAATAAAAATATAAACAATAATTTGAAATACTGAACAGTTGCGTTCAAAAAACCTTTTCTATCCGTGGCTTCCCGATTTCGGTAAAAGGATACCATCTCAATATTTGCTGGGGGTAACTTCGGCAATCTTAAAAACACCGAACTTAGTAATTAAAAGTCGTTGAAAGCCATAAATCTATAAGTTTTAAAAGATACCTTTAAATTAAAACGTTTCCTTCGGTTTGGTGAGTTACAGCACTATGAATCTTGGCGTAATAATTTATTGGAAACGCGCTCAGAGATAATGCTTTTAGTAATTATTTAGTCCTTAATAGTGCATTTTTTGTGGAGAGTCGTAGTGGCCGAGTGGTTCGAGTAAGTAGCTCGCAACGCAAAGATTGCAAGTCGGAATCTTGACTGCACCAATGATTTTTCTGAGCTTGAGTACAGTGATTAATCACAATCACTGTAATCGTCAAGAAATTGTAAGAAGTGTGTTATATACACACCTATAACCTAGTCGTGCTTGAGAGCCGGGGATGTACTCGCCATCTGACACGTTGGCACCTAAAATATATCTCCGGCGAAAAGTGGGTGTTACTACACAACATTTTTGCCATATTTTACTTAATGTATGTAAAATATGTAGCTGTCATACCAATGGTTTTCTTACATTAAGACCATAAAGAATCTATATACTTATAGCAGAACAATTAAAAAATATACGTAAAATTATGTGAATTGTAGTCTGAGAGACGATGCAGAAGACTATCATTTTAAAAATTGTTAATTGGGATCGAGGTTTCTATGTAGCATTAAAAAAAGTAAAAGGTACTTCAATGCTATATATCTAGAAGTGTCTAATGAATATGGGTAGTAGGGAGTACGGGTATGGTGTGACAGAACAAGATGAAACAATTGGTGTAATGATCGATATCGATTACACTTGGTAGGCGATCCCATTCGTTATATTTCGATTGGGTACATATTTTGACTTAATATATTTTTTGGCAATGCATTTAATTTATTACCAATAGGGTAAGATTTTTGGTCATTTCGTTCTAACGATAGTTAGTTAAGAGTGCAGAGCTGAAGTTTTATGACAGGTAAAACACAATAAATCTGCTGTTCAGATGACACTGTTCCAGTTAGTCCACAGATGGTCACGGTCAAATGGCACTGCTCCAGGTTAGTGAGGATTCCTTTTATAATTTATAACTGGAATAACTGTATTAGCAAAACGATGTACTCGATGGTCTGGGATCCATCTGGGAACAGTGCTATTTGTCTGCAATCTTTTGTAAATTGTCTGTGCTGTCCTAGTGAGGCCATTCCAATTTGAATTGAAGATGCTTATGCCACACCATCAAGCGTTCAGCATTTGGTAGGTACTAAGAGGTATGTAACTTAATAGCATGGAATCAGTAATATTTTTATCGTTATTTTCTTTATTTTAAACGAGCACGTGATTAAATTATGTTTTGCCAAAGCAAGAGTGACCTGCCAGCCCACCATCAATAAAGTCTCCATGTGCCCATCGCATGATCGCCGATGCATTTTCTATTATTAGACTCCAGTGATGATCGCACAAGTGATCAGTGGCCGACATATTGACGGCCTATTTATAGAGCTGACGGTCTTTCTCAATGAATCGAAGTGTTAGAGGTTAAATGCAATCACTGTGATTGGTATGAAGTCATGTTTCGCACGCAGACTATTGGGTATTGGTTAGGTTAATATTACAATCAAGTGTCGTGATGGCCGAGTGGTTCGAGCTGTAGAAACCAGTTTTATGGTGAAGGAAAACGACGAGAAGAAACCTGCATACGCGGAAGCTACTGTCATAATTGTCGGAAAAGATAAAAGCGAAAGATTTAAAACGTTACATAAGTACATTTGAACACTGGACTCCCGATATGTCATGTT
This sequence comes from Drepana arcuata, assembly GCA_016069955.1. Classification (NCBI taxonomy): domain Eukaryota; kingdom Metazoa; phylum Arthropoda; class Insecta; order Lepidoptera; family Drepanidae; genus Drepana; species Drepana arcuata. The sequence goes on from JACCPG010009129.1 coordinate 2,007, forward strand.
GGCACCTAAATATATCTCAGGCCTGCCTCTCACATCTGCCTACCACTTCTGGATCCTTAAGAGATGGCCTGAAGAATGTACCTACATCCGTCTCTTAAATATTTTTAAATATTCATTACAATTGTACTTATAATTATTTTGTATGCAGTAGGTAAGGAGCTGGCTCTAATATTTATTGTAGAAAAACACTTTTAAGCGCTTTCTGCATCTCTGATGTGACATTAAATTGACTTCCATAATTATTAGATTAGTTTTTTTCACCTTATTATAGAAAGCCACCTTTAAAAAAGGTGGGTACAGTTTTGAACAAACCGCGAAACGTACTCTACTAAATCCTAGGTATTATTGATTTGCAAACAGCGCAAAGTTCGAAAGACATTCAACCTTTCAGCCAAAGACATTAAATTCATAGCTTGTCCTGGGAATTAATGTCTAGTTTTAATCTAGATCAAATCTATCTCATCGCTTTTAACTAATAGACAAATAAAAAAGTTAATTAGGTCATCTGCCCAAATGTTTCCCACAACAATTTGTAAAGATACGATGTTCGGTTGGCGTTGACTCACGACAATTGATTTAGAGCTATGTAATTCGATTGCTATGCGTTTGTTGTTCAGGAGCTGGAAGAAAACATTTAGATTTTATCATATTTTACTAGCGGTGTCACGTGGTCAAGTCTGCGTTACATTTTCTCAATAAACGGGCTACCTATTGCTAGAATTATTTTTTCAAAATGGATTAGTACTTGCTGAGAGTAACTCTGCCTCTGAACTGAAATATAAAGATATTAGATGCATCGGCGGTTATACATATTATCGTTGTCTGACTGTGAGATAAGATCAAGCCAGAGATCAAGAGATAATATGAGTAATATGAGTCCTAAGTTTCAAAGTGAAAAAGTAAGCCCGTTTGACCAAATTGTTGGGTATCTTAGACGGGAGAAGCTTTTTTTACACTAGTGCGTCTTATATAAGAATAAAATTAGCTTGACAATGTACATTTGTTTTGTAAAGCTAAGTCCAGTCTTACATCGCAACTTGAAGTATATAGCAATTGTTCTGTTGTTTTTAAAGTGTATCGTAGTGCCGAGTTCCGGGAATTTGCTGTCGAACAATGGCGATACAAACGGCCTCCCGCCAGACACTACCACACAACCAGGTACAAACCTAGAGCTAGCTGGGCTGTACTTCGGTGAAAAAGAATTAATAATAAAACGATGAATTAATACATCTAGTCAGTAGCTCCTTGTCTATGGAATTCTATACTGGCGCCGAGTATGGGAAAATATTTCAAGGTTGCCTTGCTTAGAGCGTTTAGTACACTTGTCCCGACTGCGAATTTTTCTAATTGTTAATTAAAGAAATGGGTTAAGAGGTATTTGTCGGCAAATTTCTCACAAATTCGGCGTTTTTTTGGGCGAAGGTAAAAAAATATTTCGTCCAGAAAATGGTTTTGAGTATTCACAATTAGTTCCTTCTCTTGATAAAGACAGCGTCGGGAAGTTTAGATAAAACATTTTGAATTCATATCATTTAAATAAATTGCGATAGTTTTAAATGGAATAATCATTGAAGGTATAATTTATATAGGAGAAACAAAATTGTCAAAAGATTGCCCCGGGTGAGGATCGAACTCACGACCTTAAGATTATGAGACTTACGCGCTGCCTACTGCGCCACCGAGGCCGGTATACTAAGCGACGAAATTCAAATACATATTAGTGCAGATATTGGCTGATTTTGTGAAAAACTGAATTTTTGTAAATAGGTCACATTTTGTAATCAATCAATGATAAGACAGCACAAATTGTTTTTCGTGTGTTACTAAATTTTTAAAATAAATATGAACACCAAGTAAAAATTACAGTTACACTAAATAAAAGTACTTGTAAAAGAGAAATTATATGCATTAATAGATGTCTCATTCAATTTTTTAACCACCAAGGTAGTACAGGCATGCGGTCCGCCTGATGGTAAGCGGTTACCGCCGCCTAAGGATATATATAACTACTTTCAAACATTCTTTGGATGTGCATTGTCAAGAACTGTAGTATCTTAATTCGGGTCGGAGTGCGCAGTAGGCAGAAGTGTACCAGAGCCCTATGAGTGCCGCAGATATATTTACCTGTCAACGTGGCAGATTAATTTGGTCGTCGTCTCTCAAGCACTTTCGGGTATTACGTTTGAGAAGAAATGTAAAGACTATGAACTTCCCAATATTGTCCTTCAGTAACGGTGATGGCCTGTCATGGCCGCCAACGTTGGCTCTTAAATATATCTAAGACGAAAAAAAAGATGAGTGAAGAAAGATTGATGAGTCAGATATACAAAGCGAAAGTGTGTGCAAGAAGAGGCAGAGGAAGACCACGTTCCAACTACCTCGATCAAATCGATCAGACGCTCAAGGACGGGAACGTCAAGAGTACTCGAAACCGACGGGCATGTATGAAGAGACTGATGAATGTGGACGAAGCGAAAGAGGTATGCAAGTCTAGAGAGAACTGGCGCTCTATACTCTCTGCCTACCCCGTTAGGAACTTAGCGTGATGATTTATAGTATATATATTTAGCATTTAGCACATACATATATCAAAATATAATTTTTTAAACTCTATTTGTCTGTCTGTCTGTTTGTTTCGGGTAATGTCTGAAACGGCTGGACGTGTGAATTTGGCTGCCCTCTGAACATGCCGCTCGGGGCATAGGCCCCGGCTTGCCCCCCCTAGATCCGGGCCTGATGAATACAGTGCCTGGAGAGAACTGGCTCACTACCCCATTAGGGAATCGACGCGATTATACCTATAAGTATACGTAATTAGTATGTTCGTTTGAAAAAGGCGAAAGAAAATATCGGAATGTAATTCTACATACGTTTGAAAAGAAATTCAAAGTCGTATGTTAATATTACCATTAACATACGACTATTATTATTATTACTTATTACAACTACCTGGATCAAATACATCGGACTCTGAAGGACGGGAACGTGAGTACTCGAAACCGACGAGCATATATGAAGAGACTGATGAATGTGGACGAAGCGGAAGAGGTATGTAAGTCTAGAGAGAACTGGCGCTCTATACTCTCTGCCTACCCCGTTAGGGACTTGGCGTGATGATATGTATGTATGTAAATAAGCGACTACATAAGGTACGATCATTTTATAAAATATAAATATAAATATAAAAAATAAGCCCTACAATAACAAATTGTGTACAAAAACCGGTTGCATGTTGCACGTTTGCGGCGCGACCGCAACTATTGGCGGGCGCGTGCAATTGACAGGGCCGCTCAATTTATGGCCCGCATTTTGGTACCACCGCTTACCCTACTAGAAGCCATATCTATACAAATAAATAGAATTGGAGTGTCTGTTTGTAATATGAAAATAACCACTTTTTAACAAATGCATATGGAAGTATACTCGTCGCTACATATATCAAAATATATTTGTACGCATTTAGTAAAAAGCGGTTGTTTTAATAGTACACACTCCGACTTTATTTATTGGTATAGATTTATTATTATTATTATTAAGTAAAAAAATATAAAAAAAGGGACTTGGCGTGATGATATGTATGTATGAATAATAGCAGATAAAAGGTATTAACTCGTTATAAATTTGTTATAAGTTCAAGCATTCTATATCCATGTACCGATCCAGCATTTAATTAATTCTCGCATTGGGATAGTGCGAATTCTGAGTGCAACTGAAGTGAACGGCTATTTTGTTTTGTCGTTTTAATTAACGTTTCGCACTTTGCCGACACCTATCACGGGGGGTAGTTCAAACTACTCTTTATTTAGACCGGCGGAAAAGTATGGACCGCCCCATATTATAATTTGTTTACTTGAAAACAAATTATGGAAGCATTATAACCATGATTTTGGAATCTGGACATGAAATAGAATCATTAAAATCGACCAAATATCTAGTCTTATTACTCAATATTTCGAAATATATTTCATTGTTATATTGCTCTTAAGATTACCCTGTGTTTGTGATAATTTTATTATAAGTTTAATTTTATAATAATAATAATAATATATCCTCACGCCTTCCCACAAGGGTCCCCGAAGGGGTAGGCAGAGGTGTCTAACAATACCCACACACCCACTTACCGCCAGAGGTATATTAGGTGCCAACGTGACAGATGGCGAGTCCATCGCCGTTACTCAAGCACGACTATACATACGCCTTTGAATTTCTTCTCAGACGTATGCAGGTTTCCTCTCGATGTTTTCCTTCACCGTTCAGCTCGTGGTGTAACTAATCACTATGATAATATTATTATTAATGCAAAAGTGTGTGAGGATGTTTGTTATACGCAAAAAGTACATTGAAATTGGATGATATTTGTCAAGGAGATTATTAGCCTGGGTATATACATTGAACCGTGGCCGAGTGGTTCAAGTAGTTGCCTGCAACATTTAGATTACCAGCTCGAACCACGACTGTACCAATGAGTTTAGTTACACTACGAGCTTTACGGTGACGGCATACGTCGATTGCAAACTTGCATACGTTAGAGAAGAAAATGTGTGGGTGCGTACCTGCCTGCTTATTCGTGAATACTTTGAGGCGCGTGAAGATATATTATTATTATTATTACATAGTATATGCTTTATTTCAGAAAGAAGGAATGAGAAATAAATCCTATTACAATGAAAATTCATGTGGTTAAAACTGCGTGGCAAGTTATGACATATCTTGGGAATAGAAAATTGAGAATAGAAAAGAATTGAAAATTATATAACTTTATTATAAAACATATAAACATTTTTTGAAAGATGATTAGCACAATAAAGTACCTTTACAGACTGAAAAAAAAAACTTTTTTTTTTCAAAGCTTTCGGAAGAAAACTTGTCGAAAGCACTCTGATAACACAATATAAACAGAGCATTAATTTACCACGAAACAATTGTATTAAATTTCGCTATCAGCCGATCCACCCTAAATACGGGTGTTAATGAAAAATCAATTCCAAGATGGCGTCTTAATACTAGGCGCGATTATTTTTAATTCCTCCCCTATCAGCTTTTGATAGCGCGGTCTTCATTTGATATTTATTTTTAATTAGGAAAAAAGCCGACAGACTCGGCGAGCTAATTATTTTTAAGTTTATCTTACAGAATGATTTATTCAAGATTCGTGGTTTTTTTTTACGGATTCGCCATTTTTTCTTCCAATTTATGGATAGACAGCCCGGGGTGTTGATTAATTAATTAAATTAATTTGGAGATGGTCCAGACTGTGTACCCAGAGGGAATCTGTGGGGAAATATTTTTATTTTATCATGTAGTTGCATAAATTTTACAAGCTTACTTCAAAATCAAGTTGGATATTTTATGACCTTACCTAACTACAGTTTACCAAACTAATTAGATTTTCTACGCATCGAAGAAGTAGGCAGAGGTATTAAATAATCTCTTTTCACTGGAGATATATTTAGGTGCCAACGTGACAAATGGCGAGTCCATCACTGTTTCTCAGGCACTTACACATGCGTTTAAGATTTTCTTCTCAAGCATAGCCTTTCGATGTCTACCTGTAACGTAATGTTCGTGGTGTAATCAATCTATACACTTATATCATCACACCGAATCCATCACGCGGTAGGCAAAGAGAGTATGGCGCTAGTTCTCTCAAGACTAAAAGATATCTTTCACTCTCTGGAAGAGAGATGTTTCGAGTACAAAAGTTTAAGAAAAAAATCAATGGTACAGTCGAGGTTCGAACTCGAATCTACTCGAGTCGACTATTCGAGGCTCTCGGCCACTGCGGCTGTTTTCATATCTATATCATTTCAACGACCTATTGTCGGGCCTAAGTTGTTCCCCCATACTTGGGTACTATTGCTGTAACGAAAAAAATATTGTATATGCCTAATGATTTGAAAAGAGTAACCATGGAGTTTCTTGCCGGTTCATCTCCATGGAAGCGACCAACCCGAACCGTGCTTCTTTTTCGACGTTTTATAAGTGCCCACTTGGGCCTATGTGAAATAAAAAGATTTTTTGATTTTATAATAATAATATAATAATATATCCTCACGCCTTCCCACAAGGGTCCCCGAAGGGGTAGGCAGAGGTGTATAGGTAATACCCGCACACCCACTTTCCGCCAGAGGTATATTAGGTGCCAACGTGATAGATGGCGAGTCCATCGCCGTTACTCAAGCACGACTATACATACGCCTTTGAATTTCTTCTCAGACGTATGCAGGTTTCCTCTCGATGTTTTCCTTCACCGTTCAGCTCGTGTTGTGACTAATCACTGTACTTAAGTTCAGAAAAACTCATTGTTACAGTCGGGATTCGAACTTGCGACCTTTGCGTCGCAAGTTCATTTTATACATTCAACTAAATTCATGATTTTATACATTCAACTAAATGTGCATACACTTACTTGTAACGATACAGATGAAATCTTTATGTATTCCCAATTAGCTTGAGTATCAAATGGAGCCATTCAAACTCTTATCCAATATGCACAATAAAGTACCAGTGCACCTTCATACATTAAAGTGCAAATGTTTTTTCTCTCATTTTGTTTCCAGCTACCCTTGTATAATATCTTTATCTCGGGGAGAGACGGGCGTATTAACTAGTGGAGGGGAACCGATATGAATCTTTAATTTTCCAAATTTATTAAAACGCTAAGCGAACTCTGCGTTCAAACAGCAATATTTTTGACGACGGAGGTTTAGTGAAGTGATCGAGACCTGTCCCGATATCGATCGTTTTTAGTCATAGATATTATATTTTTTTCTGACTGTACCAATGAGTTATACTGAACTTAGTACAGTGATTTGCCACACCAGAAGATTTACGGTGAAGGATAGCATCGAGAGGAACCATGCATATATTTGTCGTGCTTGAGTAACGGCGATGGGCTCGCCATCTGTCACGTTGGCACCTAATATACCTCTGGCGGAAAGTGGGTGTGTGGGTATTACCTATACACCTCTGCCTACCCCTTCGGGTTCGGGGACCCTTGTGGGAAGGCGTGAGGATATTAACATTTGTGTTCAACAGGGTATAACTAATTTAAAATATAATAAAAACTTGACTCGAGTAACAAACTGGTAAAATTCTTGACCTCAGCCTGACACAAATAACACCGATCAAATGATTGGCAATTGGTTCTCTTTGCAAGATGACAGTATCGTTCAGAAATGCGACAGTAATGCACAATACTATTGGTTTACAAGCAATCTATGCCGTCTGATGTCATCGCTCCATAGACAATTTTGCGTTACACACCGATTAATTTATATTGATGGCATATTGATATGAAGTATTGAGTCGAATGACAAAAATATGAATGGCTACAGGTTCAAAGGTGCTGTATTAATTTGATGTGTGTACAAGTGATTGAATAATAGTTCTTCGCAATACAGATGTTTACGAGTTTCTTGACGGTTCTGTTTGGAAATATATTTCTTTATATTTTAGCTGTCCTGCCCAGCTTCGCGTCATTATAATAATGGTTTTATTTCAGTCACATTGGCAACCATAAAAAAATACATCAATCAATTTAACACGTATACACACAAAAACACTAAAATACACTTCATTGAAATAAGAGAGGTAGGGCACGGGTTTCCCGTTCTAATTCGGAGCTGCCCGACTGGGGCAGGACCTCCACCTTATAGAAGTCCGTAGCCAAATAACACAATTTATGGTGTTGTGTTCCTACGCGGTGAATAAGGTTTCCAGTAATGAGCTCCTTGGGAGGGGGTAGGATTGTTACATTGTGTTGGAAGCAGAGGGTTTAAACCCATTATGCTGCCAACACACTATAACTCTCAGAACACAGAGTGGCAACATGCTAGTGATACTTCGGTATGGTGAGCGTAAATAGGCTGCGGTAACCGTTTCCCATCAGGTGGGCCGTATGCTTGTTTGCCACTCTTGTTGTATAAAATAAAAAAAAAGTAAGTTTTTTAACACGATCGCAGCGCCACCTGGGTTCCCAATTCCCACACAAATAACCACACGAAATTATACCCAAATCGGTTTAGCCGTTTAGGAGTAAGGTGACAAAAGGACGGGAACGTCAAGAGTACTCGAAACCGACGGGCATGTATGAAGAGACTGATGAATGTGGACGAAGCGAAGAGGTAATTAAGTCTAAAGAGAACTGGCGTTCTACACTCTTTTCCTACACCGTTAGGGACTCGGCTTGATGATATGATGATGATGAGGTGATAAACACACAAGGTGAAGAATTACACCCACTATCCGCCGGATATGCATTTTAGGTTCCAACGTGACAGATGGCGAGTCCATCACCGTTACTCAAGCACGACTCGTTTGTATAGTCGTGAATTTCTTCTCAAACATATGCAGGTTTTCTCCCGATGTTTTCCTCCGGCGCAAATCTCGTGGTGTGGCTAATCAGTTCACTTAAGTTCAGAAACTCATTGGAACAAGGATATAAACTTGAGATCTTTGTGTTGCAGGCTGTGAAGCCTGTTGCCATCGCGCTTCTTCACATACGAGTGTTTATATAAGTATGTATATTTTTTCCAGAACCTGAATAATCAGTCCAGCCCAGCTCCCTTGCTCGCGATCCAGCAACGCCCTAAGCCGAGGTTCGTACCCCACAGGGGTGCCCTTAGCTGTGTTGCTTAGAAATAAAGTGCCTGGCTGGAGGCCTAGGTCTCGCCATTGACCGGTTAAGTAGCAAAAGTTCCCGGAACTCACGCTACGAGAGACAATACAAAAAGAAAAAAAACGTCTTTTTCTCGGTAGAATATTTATTGATATGAATATAATTAAATTGCACAATAGGAACAAGGAATTGAATGAAAATAAGAATTGCACAAATTTTAACTATAGAAATATATTTTGTTTTCGGCGACTCATCGTAACGTTACCGGGCGTTACACTTTTTCATAAGTGACTCCCAGCCGCAACCTAATTTAAGACGTTGTCACGTCAAAAACTGAACCTGAATTACAACAGCGTGAGTACCTATTACCAATTTCAATAGAATATTTTTATAATATGCATAAATAAGCTTGAAGTCGATAACAATAAAGCAACATCGCAACGGCGTCCCAACCCTAGTAGGTACGCGATAGGAAATTAAAATTTTCCTCTTCATTTAAAAAGAAGCGTAGCCGCAGGCTAACTCCTTAATGCGGGGCTACATCTCCGTATACATTTGAATGTTACACCGCACGAAAGTTTTGCCAGATGTTTTAAAACGAATAAAAGAGACTCCCACCATCTAGACAGAGAGAGCTCCAGTTCTCTCTAGACTTACAGACTCTTTCGCTTTGTCAACAGTCTGCATACATGCTTGTCGACTTTGAGTACTCTTGACGTTCCCGTCCGATCGACTTGATCCAGGTACTTGGAACGTGGTCTCCCTCTGCCTCTTCTTGCACACACTTTCGCATTGTATGTCTGTTTCGTCAATCTTTCTTCACTCATCATTTCTATATGTCGTAAGCATCGTAGCATGTCTTTCTTAATATTTTGCAACCTCAACTTTCGTGCCAGTTGCTTTGCTAACCTATACTCATAACATATGATTGATAGATGGATGTTTGACGTAAAATGCAGCTATCTGCTAGTCAAAGTTTCGTCAATATCGGTCCAGACGTTTTGGAAATTAGCTGTAACAAACAGACGGACACACAAACAAAAAGTGTAAATTGTATTTTGCTATCAACCGCAGATAATTCATTTCATAAGCACTGAGAAAAATAATGTATTTACTTATATATATATATAATACATCCTCACGCCTTCCCACAAGGGTCCCCGAAGGGGTAGGCAGAGGTGTATAGGTAATACCCACACACCCACTTTCCGCCAGGGGTATATTAGGTGCCAACGTGACAGATGGCGAGTCCATTGCCGTTACTCAAGCACGTAGGTATTTACTTGTAGGTATATTGCATGTATGTATGTAATTAAAAATTCCATAAAACTCATAAACAACACTACTGTAAATACAAGTCTCACCGAAATTTAAACACGCTTACGTGATTTGCATTGGTCTTTTAGAAAAACACGCGAATGTGATTTTTAACCTTCGTTTTGTGTAACAAGGTCTGATTTACAGTGAAAGGTATGTTTTCTTTGAAAGTCTAGCGGTCTGAAGCTCAATTAATTTCTTCGTCGTTTTCAATACAACGTCAAAGACTGCATGTACGCGAGTTTATAATAACTTGGCCGGAGTTGTGAATATTCCAAGTTGCAGAAATCTCAGGGTAACGCAGTTTGGAAATATGTTTGAATTCGCGGTACTAATGCGGATTCGCTTAGTTTGTAGTTCACTGATGTTTATAATATTCCTTGAAGCCGCCTTAAATTTATTAAGATAATTTTTTTTTGGAATAAAACTCGTACGCTGTTCTCCCATACTTAAGTAACATAATACATGATTTTGAAAAGAGTAACCATGGAGTTTCTTGCCGGTTCTTCTCCATGGAAACGACCAACCCGAACCGTGCACCTTTTTCAACGTTTTATAAGTGTCCATCTAGGCCCACGTGAAATAAAATGTTTTGATTTTGATTATCTCATACTTCTACAAATGCGAATCTAGCTAATAATCTATATTTATGCCAAATTTCATCCGATTCCGTTCAAACAAAATTTCCCATTTTTTATGTAAGTAAGATTTTAAGAACACATTGTTTGATGATAAAGTGGAGGCTATTTTTCCGAGACACGAGATTGTTAGTAGTCAGGTTGGCCTTAAATGTGTCTTTGACGAGGAGTGGGTGTTACTTTGTATAGGGAACGTGTGCTGATGGTTTAGTGTCTTAACTTGCGATTATATGCGAATAGTTTCGGTAGCATTGTATCGAAACATAGGCAGGCGTCGGTCCGACACCTTGATTGAAGTGCACACTGCTCGATTGCCGCTTAGTGCTGACAGATTGAGATATTTATTAAGAGTTGATAATACCATGTATCTTATATTTGGAGCCTGCATACGTCTGAGAAGAAATTCAAAGGCGTATGTATAGTCGAGCTTGAGTAACGGCGATGGACTCGCCATCTGTCACGTTGACACCTAATATACCTCTGGCGGAAAGTGGGTGTGTGGGTATTACCTATACACCTCTGCCTACCCCTTCGGAGGCACTTGTGGGAAGGCGTGAGGAAAAATAAGAATATTTTTATTATTATTCTTATACATGCCAACTACGTTATTTATAAACAACACGTTTTTATTCAATAAGTATTAATCAATGAATTCAGTAATAGCATCAACGATGTTTTAAACTATTGTTTTCATATTATCACCTCTATAAAATCTCAAGTCTTGAAGACGGCTCCCGAAGATAATTTGATTTGAATTTAATTAAACACTGGCATCGATTTCTGAAGTGAGTGACGGAGGTGCCGTAATTCCTACCGAGCCAAGAATCCCTGTTATTCCATGATTGGGGTCCGATAGCAATTCCCAGTAGTGTTTGTTTGTTTATCCACACCCGAGACTAAAGGGTCGTGATTTGCATTATATTGAAAGAAAAGATTAATAAAAAGAAAGAAAGCAAATAAAATTTGTTAAAGTCTTGTAAGTAACAAGAGCCGATCCGAAATATAAATTACTCATAATATATTAAGACGACCGTCTGGTCTAGTGGTTAGAGCTCCTGACTGCGAAACTTGAGGTCGCGGGTTTGAATCCCGCTGAGGGCAGATATTTGTGTGATGAACACGAGTATGTGTACCTTAGTCTTGGATGTCCTATGTATTTATGTATATATATATATAAGTAAATTTACTAGTTACACAAGCTCTGCTTAACTTGGGACTAGGTCAATTTGTGTGGAATTGTCCCTGGTATTTAAAAAAATTACTACCTATAACGCGGTTTTATCCTCGTCATATTTGATTTTCTTGGTAGTTTTTTCTGTTATTTTTATTACAGTAAAAACTACAAATAAAATAAAATTTTCTAATAAACTAAAATAAGAATGAAATTCTATGAGTTACATAAATACATACATACATACATATCATCACGCCAAGTCCCCAACGGGGTAGGCAGAGAGTATAGAGCGCCAGTTCTCTCTAGACTTACATACCTCTTTCGCTTCGTCCACATTCATCAGTCTCTTCATACATGCTCGTCGGTTTCGAGTACTCTTAACGTTCCTGTCCTTCATCCTTCGTCCTCCAATGAGTTAATCTAGCAAATAATCTATCTTTGTGCCAAATTTCATTCAATTCCGTTCAGCCGTTCTGGCGTGATTGAGTAACAAAGGTATGTTTAATAACTCACAATCGCATTTATCATTTAGAGCAGGAGAGTAAATGGGAAAGTTTGTGAGTATGTTTGTTTGTTCCTCTTTCACGCAAAAACTACTCTACAGAATTGGATGAAATTTGGCAAACATATAGGTTATTAGCTGAATTAACACATAGGATATGTTTTATTGAAAAAAATAGCAGTAAAATCTAATTGTAGGCGGCCGAAACCGCGGGGCGCAACTAGTGCTCAATAAAACTAGCCACATGTGCGGGCGACTGCCCTCTAAATCATATATTAGCGGAAAAATAAGTCTAATGGCAGACTTATAATCAGAGAAAGAAATTTCTGGCATGGCACACGCTGTATTAAAGCAGCGAGCTTGTTAATAAGCGGAAGCGATATCAATTTTTTTCTCGAAATTATTGCTATCATTACAGGATTTCCCAATTATTATATATATATATATATATATATATATATATATATATCCTCACGCCTTCCCACAAGGGTCCCCGAAGGGGTAGGCAGAGGTGTATAGGTAATACCCACACACCCACTTTCCGCCAGAGGTATATTAGGTGCCAACGTGACAGATGGCGAGTCCATCGCCGTTACTCAAGCACGGCTATACATACGCCTTTGAATTTCTTCTCAGACGTATGCAGGTTTCCTCTCGATGTTTTCCTTCACCGTAAAGCTCGTGGTGTGACTAATCACTGTACTTAAGTTCAGAAAAACTCATTGGTACAGTCGGGATTCGAACTTGCGACCTTTGCGTCGCAGGCAACTGCTCGAACCACTCGGCCACCACGGCTCTTAATTATTAATTTATTTATATATGTCCCACTGCTGGACAAAAGCCTCCCTCCTGTCCTTCTACTCCATGCGATCGAGCGCTACTTCCGACCAATTGGTCAAGTACATGTCCAGTTCGTTCCGCAATCTTCTTGGCCTTCCAAGACTGCGCATCATGTTCTGTGGGGTCCATTGTGCTGCGTGTTTGGACCACAACTCGATACTCAATACAATATAAAAACAATATGGCAGCTAGATGTGACAAATTCGCTATCATGTTGGCATTTCGGGCGACGGAATATATAAAAAAATACTCACGCTTTCCCGTAAAGGTGACACTTCTACCCGCGTGTGGATGTGGTATCCACCCACTCTCCACCACCACTACCACAAGATATTTTTTAGTTGCTAGCATAAGATATGGCGAGTCCACCGCCGTTACTCAAGCACAACTATACATACGCCTTTATAATTTATTTTTAAAGATATGTAGATTTCCTCTATATGTTTCTGTATGTAAGCAACGACCTATTGTCGGGCCTACGTTGTTCCCCCAGACTTTAGTACTATTGCTGTAACGCTGTATTGCTGTAAAAAAATATTGTTATTGTATATGCCTAATGATTTTAAAAGAGTAACCATGGAGTTTCTTTCAACCGGAACCGTGCTTCTTTATCGACGTTTTATAAGTGCCCACTTGGGCATTGTGAAATAAAAATATTTTGATTTGATTTGATTTGATTTTCACCGTAAAGCTCGTGGTACTAATCACTGTACTTAAGTTAAAGAAAAACTCATTGGTACAGTCAGGATTCCAAATTGCGCTATTTGTGTTGCAGCCAACTCAAATCACTCAGCCACCAAATCGCCGCATCTCACCACCGCGTGCGCACAAATACGATACCAAATAATGGGGAGGCGGCAGGACATCAAAAGCGTTAAGTGCCCCTTTGCTCATCGGAACCCATTTTCGAAGCACATCCCTTGCAATAAATAAGATTATGTTTTGCTTCACGTTATTCCTGTTCTTATAACTATATCACACCTATTGGACAGGATAATGCGATTTGTTCACCCTGTGCCACTGTGACGGCCGTATGGTCTAGTAGTTAGAACTCCTGACTACAAACTTAAGATCGCGTGTTTGATTCCCGCTGAGCGGATATAGTTGTGTGATGAACACGAGTATTTGTACTTTAGTCTTGGATGTCCTATGTATTTATATATATATTTATCTATATAATTAAATATATCGTTGTCTAGTTACCATAACACAAGCTATGCTTAAATTGGGACTATGTTAATTTGTGTGGAATTGTCCCAAGGTATTATGGTTATTATAGATGTATACATATTATCACGTCTTGTCCCTCACGGGGTAGGCAGAGAGAGTAAACCACTAGTTCTCTCCAGTCTCTACATTCATACACATCATCACGCCGAGTCCCTAATGGGGTAGGCAGTGAGCATACAGTGCCAGTTCTCTCTAGACTTACATACCTCTTTCGCTTCGTCCACATTCATCAGTCTCTTCATACATGCTCGATATTATTTTTAATTTTATTTAAGATTATTGTAGAAGTCTATGGGTCGTATTTTATATAATAAAAACACCCAAGGATGCAAAACGATAACTCCAAGCTAAAAAATATATTAACTAACATATAAACAATGAATATACACGTGATAAGTTTTCATACAAATCCTGAGCAACAAGAGAAAAACCATTTTAACAATTTCGAAGCGGAAAACGCATTAAACGAGCGTCGTGTGCGAGCTCCAGAATGAAAATCCCACGCTAATATCTACGAATGCAGCATCAAACCCATATAAATACGATAGTAAATAAAATATAGTAAATAGCGTATAAAGGAGCACTGCGAATAATCTAAAAGCCATAAGCTTCCGACGAAAAATATTCCCTCGCTCCAAGCTGGTCAGAATAAGCATAGTGCACACAAGGAATTGAGGATTATTAAATCATTGAAGCTTTGAAGAGATAAATAAATAATAATTTTAAGAGAGGTAAGGCATAACGGGTTTCCCGTTCGAATTTGGAGCTGCCCGACTGGGGCTGGACCTCCACCTTATAGAAGTCCGTAGCCAAATAACACAATTGTTTGTGTTGTGTTCCTACGCGGTGAATGAGGTTTCCAGTAATGAGCTCCTTTGGGAGGGGGCAGCATTGTTGTATTGTGTTGGCAACAGTGGGATTATTCCCATTATGCTGCCAACACAGTATAACTCTCCGAAAAAAGAGGCAACGCGCAAGTGATACTTCGGTATTGTATGCGTAAATAGGCTGCGGTAACTGTTTTCCATCCATCCATACATATATATATATATAAATTCGAGGTTTAGGTTCACAATTTGACCTGATAGGTGGCGCTGCGATCATGTTTCAGGCAATCCAACAACTTTTCCAACCGGGCGAAGCAGGGCGGGACAATATGTACATTTAAGCATCACTTTACGTAACAAGCCGTGTTCTGGTGAATAAATGAATTAATTTCATTTCATTTATCCAGACACCCACTTCCGCTAAAAATATATTTTAGGAGCCAACGTGACAGATAGCGAGTCTATCGCAGTTACTCAAACACGACTATACATACATATTATCACGCCAAGTCCCTAACGCGGTAGGCAGTAGTCAGTCTCTTCATACATGCTCGTCGGTTTCGAGTACTCTTGACGTTCCCATTTGATCCATTTGATCTAGGTAGTTGGAACGTGGTCCAAACATACGCCTTTGAATTGCTTCTCAGACGTAGGTATTCTTCTCGATGTTTTTAAGCATTTGATGGTATTGATCGTAAAACTATTTTCGTGGTGGCCGAGTGGTTCGAGCAGTTGCCTGCGACGCAAAGGTCGCACGTTCGAATCCCGACTGTACCAATGAGTTTTTCTGAACTTAAGTACAGTGATTAGTCACACCACGAGCTTAACAGTGAAGGAAAACATCGAGAGGAAATCTGCATACGTCTGAGAAGAAATTCAAAGTTGTATGTATAGTCGTGCTCGAGTAACGGCGAGGGACTCGCCATCTGTCACGTTGGCACCTAATATACCTCTGGCGGAAAGTGGGTGTGTGGGTATCACCTATACACCTCTGCCTACCCCTTCGGGGACCCTTGTGGGAAGGCGTGAGGATATATATAACTATTTTCCACAGCACTATCGTGCAGACTCAGCTTAAAATAAAACCGAACGCTAATCCTCGTATATACATTAACAGATCTCAGTTCAACTCGGGCTGCATTAGGTACCGACTTGCAAGTACCCACCTACTGCTCTAACACATAAGGTGTATATTCAAATACATATATGTATGTATTCGTGATACCGTTAAATGTTAAGTATATAAGACCCGTAGTGGTCTAGGTGTTTAACAAGTCGTCTACGAGATTGCAGATTCGAACTCGGTTGTCTGCACCCATGTTTTTTTTATAAATAGATCATGATGATATCTATGCATACACATTCATCAATCTCTTCATACAGGCTCGCCGGTTTTGAATACTCTTGACGTTCCGATCGGTTTGATCCAGTTAGTTGAAAAGTGGTCTTCCTCTGCCTCTTCTTGCTCAAACTTTCGTATTGTATATTTGTTTCGTTAATCTTTCTTCTTCTTCTTTCTTAAATATACAAATCAATGTATATAGGCAACATGCCTTTCTTCATCTTAACAACCACACCCTGGTTCACGCCAGTTGCTTTGCGAATCTCTTCATTGCAGATTCGTTACGCCACACATTTTTCAAAGCGCAAATTATCACAATTACATTTCTACTATGTTCATTTTTCTTCTTCTTTCTATTCATTTTATTAACTTATGTCGATCTTATTTAAGACTAGACATGCCCCGGAGTTAACTTGCATAAAAAGTGATTTAATTTGAAGGTTTTTTCTGGTGTAAAACCTCCTTTATTTAGTTAATAATCTATTTGTATGCCAAATTACATTGATTCTCGTTTTGTAGGTAATATCCACACACCCACTTTCCGCCAGAGGTATATTAGGTGCCAACGTGACAGATGGCGAGTCCATCGCCGTTACTCGAGCACGACTATACATACGCCTTTGAATTTCTTCTCAGACGTATGCAGGTTTCCTCTCGATGTTTTCCTTCACCGTAAAGCTCGTGGTGTGACTAATCACTGTACTTAAGTTCAGAAGAACTCATTGGTACAGTCGGGATTCGAACTTGCGACCTTTGCGTCGCTGGCAACATACATACAGACATAGGCAACTTTTTTTGTCTCGAAAATAATTAAGTATGATGCTCTTTCACGGAATAGCGGCTGAACCGATTCTGGCAGGAAAATACATAAGCTACTTTTTCGAACTCCACTAGTTTATAATATTAGTAGAACTAAACGCCAATTGACATCTTTACGACATATAATGTTATTAATCAATGTCTTAACGCGATAAGGTAAGAAAACTGCTTAGCTAACTTCGTTGACCGTCAGTTATTTTAAGGAACACAGGTAGAACAAATCATGACTAAGGTTTTTTTTATTTTAATTGCACTTTTGCTAATCCTTATAAAGAGGCAGCATTAACTTCATCCCAAACCATACCGTGCAAAAGACGCCAAATACCACATCCAACTCACCCCACGAATTAACTCCCCAGACGCAAGGAAACTCATATTAATTTATGTTAGCGAGACAGTAATGATGGGCCGTCGATTACGGGGAATATTGGAAAATATTGGCCGACCCCCCTGGGCTATGGCCGGCAATGGACCCTCTAAAGACACAGGACAAGATGGCATTTGGATTTCTCCACAAATAACAGAGTTTTGGGATGGAGATAATCTGTATTATCACCCGAGCTTAACGGTAAAAGAAAACATCGAGAGGAAACGTGTATACGTTTGAGAAGAGCAAAAGGGTATTTATTTATTCATAATAGCCATGGTGGCCGAGTGGTTCGAGCAGTTGCCTGCGACGCAAAGGTCGCAAGTTCGAATCCCGACTGTACCAATGAGTTTTCCTGAACTTAAGTACAGTGATTAGTCACACCACGAGCTGAACGGTGAAGGAAAACATCGAGAGGAAACCTGCATACGTCTGAGAAGAAATTCAAAGGCGTATGTATAGTCGTGCTGGAGCAACGGCGATGGACTCGCCATCTGTCACGTTGGCACCTAATATACCTCTGG
Source organism: Drepana arcuata (assembly GCA_016069955.1). Classification (NCBI taxonomy): domain Eukaryota; kingdom Metazoa; phylum Arthropoda; class Insecta; order Lepidoptera; family Drepanidae; genus Drepana; species Drepana arcuata. Next base: position 20,207 of record JACCPG010009129.1, read on the forward strand.
CGGAAAGTGGGTGTGTGGGTATTACCTATACACCTCCGCCTACCCCTTCGGGGAATCTTGTGGGAAGGCGTGAGGATATATTATTATTATTTATTCATAGTCTGGCTACCGTGACAGAAACGGACTCGCCACCTGTTAGACATAATCCCATGTAACCGTTACTAGTGTTCCATTCTCAAAGTTTACAGAAATCCACTTGGATTCTAGCAGATTGGAGGCTCATCTCTTATACATCCTTCGTGTATAGCCTTAGTGGCCTGGGGGTTCGAGTAGGTGCCTGCAACACCAATATTGCTAGTACAATGCCGACTGTACCGATGAGTTTTCTGAACTTAAGTACAGTGATTAGTCACACCCCGTGCGATGTGAAGTGAAGTTTAAAGTTTACGTAAACATCGAGAGGAAACATACGCTTGAGAAGAAATTCAAAGGCATATGTATAGTCGTGCCTGAGTAACGGCGATGGACTCGCCATCTGTCACGCCACGTTGGCACGTAATATATCTCTGGCGGAAAGTGGGTGTGTGGGTATTACCTATACACCTCTGCCTACACCTACGGGGACCCTTGTGGGAAGGCGTGAGGATATATTATTATTATTATTACTACACGCCTTTTACTAACATACCTTTGTTGTTCAAGAACTGCGTGAAAAGATTCCTGAAGGATTAGCAGTGCGCGAGCGTTGACTTTAGCACTATGGTGTCCTTAGACGGCGGTAACCGCTTACCATTTGGCGGGACGTATTCTGGTGTGCCACTTTAGTGGTATAAAAACCAGTAATCTGCTTCAAACAAGCTCTCGAAGCTTCTCCCCCCCCATCCCCTTCATCCCCCGCATCATTTCTCGTTCCTACACGTCATTAACTGCCCACAACTATTGGAAAATACCCTTATTATCTTATTAGAAATTACTGCCTCCTTGCACAAGCGATAATGGCCTCTATTGACAAACCACCCTTGGGAATAGAGGAAATATTCCTTTGTGTGTTCGCGAGGGAGTAAGTGCCATACCGTTGTTATATCTTGTATTGGTGTGAACATAGGTGTGCTGGAAGTGGCGATTTTCATTACAACTGCTTACATCAAAGATGATATTTAATTAAAGGGTGTCCTCGCAAAGTTATTTTAGATCAATGTTTTTGTAGGTAATAATATATAATAATATATCCTCACGCCTTCCCACAAGGGTCCCCAAAGGGGTAGGCAGAGGTGTATAGGTGCCAACGTGACAGATGGCGAGTCCATCGCCGTTACTCAGGCACGGCTATACATACGCCTTTGAATTTCTTCTCAGACGTATGCAGGTTTCCTCTCGATGTTTTCCTTCACCGTTAAGCTCATTGGTGTGACTAATCAACTGCAGTTCAGAAAAACTCATTGGTACGGTCGGGATTCGAACTTGCGACCTTTGCGTCGCAGGCAACTGCTCGAACCACTCGGCCACCACGGCTCTTTTTTTTTGTTTTTGTAGGTACTTGACAAATATAGCGATATACTCGATGGAGCACTTAAGGGCGGAGAGGTCATGTGACCTCGAAACTTCTTTAGACATAGTTCGATTCGAAAAACGTAATGATATTTATATCCTCACGCCTTCCCACAAGGATCCCCGAAGGGGTAGGCTGAGGTGTATAAGTAGTTCCCACACACCCAATTTCCTCCAGATATATAATTTAGATGCCGACGTGACAGGTGGCGAGTCCATCGTCGTTACATAAGCACGACTATACATACGCCTTTGAATTGCTTCTCAGACGTATGCAGGTCTCCTCTCGATGTTTTCCTTGATCTAATTATTTACACTTATTATATACATTTATCGGGCTATTATTTAATAAAAGATATTTTACAAGCAAAAGTGTGTGCAAGAAGAGGCAGAGGAAGGCCACGTTCCAACTACCTGGATCAAATAGATCGGACTCTGAAGGACGGGAACGTTAAGAGTACTCGAAACCGACGAGTATGCATGAAGAGACTGATGAATGTGGACGAAGCGAAAGAGGTATGTAAGTCTAGAGAGAACTGGCGCTCTATACTCTCTGCCTACCCCGCTAGGGACTTGGCGTGATGATATGTATGTATGTATGTATATCTTACCAAAAAAACCACTAACGTAACCTCAGCTTTTTTTTTTACCAATGGGTGACAAACAAGCATGCGGTCGGCCTGATGGTAAGCGGTTACCGCCGCCTATGGACGCTTGCAATACCAGGGGTATCACTCGCGCACTGCCGACCCTGCAGGAATCTTTTCACACCCTTCTTGAAGAACTCCATGCTGTACTCTCCAGGGAAAACCTCAACGGGGAGCTCATTCCACAGCCTGAGCGTTCGTGGAAGGAAACTCCTTTGGAACCGCGCAGTGCGAGACCTTTGTGGCTCCAAGGTATGGGGATGAATTCCCCGTCGATGGCAAGAGGTGCGGTGGTATTCCGTAACTGCGCTTTAATTGAAGTTTGAAATGCGCTCCAAAGTCTTCCAGTAATGTCTTATATCTATGTCTCCAATCCAATAGGTAAGTGTGTATATGTGGTGATTACAACTTGTGTTATCTTTGGTTGCCACGCGTTGTAATATACATTTTTGGGGACAAATATCGAACGAGGAAGACACATTCATATCATGAGTTTTTATGGAGTCGCACGCAGATGTTTGCTAGCAAAAGTGCTAAAGCGGCAGAATCTTACACATACATATCATCACATTGATGCCAAGATTCAAAATACTTTATTTCACATACGCCTAGATAGGCACTGATAAAACGTCGAAAGAGGTGGACGGTTCGGTTTTTCTTTTCCATAAAGGGGAACCGGCAAGAAACTCCATGGTTACTCTTTTGCAGGCTCGAATCCTGGCTGTATGTGCTAATAAGAATTTTAGAACTCAAGTACAGTGAAGTTTTACACCTCGAGCTTGATAGTGAAGGAAAACATCGTGAGAAATCCTGTATATATTTGAGATGAACCTCAAAGTCGTACCTACATATGTCTGACTCTACCGTATTTGAGAAACGGTGACGGACTCGTCATCATGTTGGCACCTAAATACTACTTCGGCATACAGAAGGCGTGTCACCAAACTTCTGCCTACCCTTGTGCGAAGACGTTTTTCGTGGTCTATGCTTGGATGTACATACGTACGTATGTACCTATGTTAATGTGTGAAATTTTACCAAGGTGTAATTATATAAAATGATTTTATATTCAGGAAGCAATCTTATCCTACCCCCTTTAAGGCGCGACGCTACGAAGCCTTCGAAATTCCGTTCCAAAATACCGATCGGCCGGAAATTAATAAAACCAAACGACATGAATGTAATGAAACGTCGTTAAACGCACAATTAGCCTCTTCCAAGTTGGAAAAATCCATTAATTCAATCGTTAAATCTTATCTGTCACCCCCTAATTAAAACACCCCCTTGGCTTCCGATATTGGGGGTGAATCGACAACACACTGCTTAAGGTGGCTTGATAACTTAACACGAGGCTGTTGAGATTGAGATCAACTCTTGTTTAAGATGCACAAAGTCTTTCCAGTTTCCATTTTGATACGTATACCTTCTGCCACCGCATCTCTCGCCATCGATGGAGAATTCATCCCCATACCTTGGAACCGCAAAATTCTCGCACTGCGCGGTTTTAAAGGAGTTTCCTTCCGTTAACGCTCAGTCTGTGGAATGAACTCCCCGTTGCGGATTTTCTAAAGTGTACAGCATACAGTGAAGTTCTTTAAGAAGGGTGTGAAAAGATTTCTGCGCGAGTGATGCCCCTAGTATTGCAGGCATAGGTGGCGATAACCGCTTACCATCAGGCGGACGGCATGCTTGTTAGACATCCCAGTTTTTTTTATAAAAAGATACATTGCTTCGCCGTTCACCGTCCAGCGCCGTTTCTCAAGCCTGATTGTATAGGTATGCAGATTAGCCTGATTATATTCCGTTTACCGTAAAGCTGGTGGTGTGGCTATAAACTGTACCTACTTAAGTTCATAAAAAAACATTGGTACAGTCGGAATTAGGGCTTGCAATCTTTGTGTTGCGGGAACTGCTCGAATCATTCGGCCACCTCGGCTCCTATGTATAAATCCAGCTATTAATGTAACTGTGCCAAATAAAACATTTGCGTTCAGTAGTGTTTAAGAGAACGAGATTTCTAAAGAGAGATGAGCTTTCTAGACTCTAGATTGGAGATATTAATGGTATCTCTATGCTCTAATGCATTTTTAAATTTGTTTTTATGTGTTTTTAATGTTTAAAAGGTACGCTATTGAACGACATGTGAGCAGTCAAGACAAAGGCCGGAATCCTTGGCGTAAAAGTACAGCTAAAGGCGCGACATAATGGGGTGGATCCGCCATTTTATTTTTAATGTTTATTGCTTTTTGCGAGATAAATTCTTCCCCCAGAGACGAGGAATCAATGCGGTTGAGCCTAAGTAGTGGGCGCTACTATTTGTTTGTAATACAGTCACCATGAGACATACAATTCTCGAGAGATCGAGATTTCGAGATATCTAGCGACCCGCCCCGGCCTTGCTCGGGTTTTGTTTTTTATATCTCAAATTATCGTAGCGACATAAATGAAAGCTCCGAGACGACTTGCCTTTTTCACGTTTGAAATAATTACATTTCAACTTATTAACACCAATGTTAACAAATTATACGCTTAGATCTTCCTCATTAATTATACTGTCTTGGTGAAAACCGCATGAAAATCAGTACAGTAATATAGTAGTTTATAACGAACATATAGACAGACAAACGCAGCGCGGGACTTTCTTTTATGATATATAGTGATTAACAAAATAATAATAAAAAAACATCAAAATTTTATTCCATAGCCTGAGCGTTCGTTATTTTTTAACTATATTTCGTTCGAGTTTACCTCACACCAATATCGCACCTATTTGAGTTCTGTAGTAGGGGTTCCGGTAGCCATTTGGGCACAGATGTTTTCTATGTTAATTCTATTGTTTTTTCTGTAAATTTTTATGCTTCTTTCATGCTCGATTTAGTCAGTTTGGCCGTTCGCTTCAGATTAACGTTAATGCGGCCAGAAGAAATCTTAGTCTGCCCTATTCACAAGCTCTCAGCATCGAATCTTTTTGGGGATGGGAACCATTTTTAATGGATTCTTAAGAAGATTCACTCAAGGGTGCATGCTATATATATTTATTAAAAAGTTTTTTGATTGCTCGAAGCCAAATGTTAGCAAGACTTGGTATTTAGTTGAGTTAACAGTTTTATCAACCATGATGGCTGAGTTGTTTAAAAAATCGCCTCCAATACATTGATACCAAGAGAATGCCATAGAATCCCTACAGAAGCAATTAGTTTTTCTGAACTTATGTACAGTGATTAGTCACACCACGAGCTTTACGGTGAAGGAAAACGTCGAGAAGAAACCTGCTTACGTTTGAGTAGGAATTCAAAAGATGTATGTACATTCTTGATTGAGTATCGTGAAAAGTGTCTGGACTTCGCTACTTCCTATCCTTTGGTAACTCAAAAGTCGGATTGGAATAAAAAATTGCCTAATTTTAGATAAATAAATAATTACGGGTGAAACCAATTATTCCTCATGACATGTCAAACATACTAAACAACTGCCCTCATTTCCTCACGCCTTCCCACAAGGGTCCCCGAAGTGGTAGGCAGAGGTGTATAGGTAATACCCACACACCCACTTCCCGCCAGAGGTATATTAGGTGCCAACGTGATAGATGGCGAGTCCGTCGCCGTTACTCGAGCACGACTATACATACGCCTTTGAATTTCTTCTCAGACGTATGCAGGTTTCCTCTCGATGTTTTCCTTCACCATAAAGCTCGTGGTGTGACTAATCACTGTACTTAAGTTCAGAAAAACTCATTGGTACAGTCGGGATTCGAACTTGCGACCTTTGCGTTGCAGGCAATTGCTCGAACCATTCGGCCACCACGGCTCAACTGCCCGACTAACAAAAATTACCATCTCTAAAGCAATACTTCACTGCCTACCTTTCTCATCAAACCATTTGTCTACTCCAATAATGAGTATAAAAAAAAATCCCAACCGAAAGCATTCGTAAGCAAGACAACCGGAATACAACACCCCCCCATGCCCCACCCCCCAAATCCATCTCGGGATTAACGTTAAGAACTGCATTTAAAAATTCGAAATGTACTCGACACTAGGGACTGAGGGATACATTCGAAACATCATTGTTTTAATGAAGACAATTCGGCTAATTTTAATATATCGACTAGTTTAAAAAAAGGTACTCAAAATGGGCATGTATGAGGATATTGATGAAAGTGTATGAAATGAAAGAGGTCTGTAAGTTGTAATTCTGGAGAGAACTGACGTTATACTTCCCCTACTTGCCACGTAAGGACCTCGGTATGATGCTAAATGTGTGTGTTTCTGGACATCACACAATGTCAACTGCTTTATCTAGGCAAACTTTGTACTATGGGTATAAGCGGCTTATATATAGATTAATAAGAGCCCTGTTGGCCGAGTGGTTCGAGAAGTTACATACAACACAAATATTACAATTTGAATCCCAACTGTATCAATTAGTTTTTCTTAATTTAAGTATAGTGATAAGTCACACCACGAGCTTAACAGTGAAGGTAAACATCGAGAGGAAACCTGATTACGTCTGAGAAGAAATTCAAAGGCGTATGTATAGTCGTGCTTGAGTAACGGCGATGGACTCTGGTTTAAGAAGTTCAAAGGCGTGTGTATAAGGGCGAAGGTATGTAGGTCTAGAGAGAGCTGGCGCTCTATACTCTTTGCCTACCTGGTTAGGGACTCGGCGTGATGGTATGTATGTATGTATGTACTAGAGTACGTATTAGATAGATAGATTTTGACAAATAACAGTAAGCCAGACAATTGAAAAAAATGCGAGCATGTGTGTGGAGATTAATCAATGAATCCACTACTTTTAGTACACACACAGAACTCTTTCACCCTACCCTGGGAAGAGTTCGGTATGAAGGTATGTATGTACTCGTATTAATTTTTTTTGCCGGCGGCGGGTATCAAACCACTAAGATCGTACCAGCTATGTGACTAGTGAACCTGAACTTTGAACAAGATGTCGGTACTGGCGTTGAATTAAATATTTATAAAAATGGCTTCATCCCCGGATTAACAAAACGGGGGGTTTTTTTTTATCTGTCATTTTGCAAACTAAAAATTCGCCCCCTCTCCCCCACAGAAGCTTCCTATGGGATCGATGGGGGCAATTAATCTGTATTTAACGTGCCCCCGAAATAAAAAGCAGCTAATCAACAGATTGCCTCAGGTTTTCGTAGGCTCACTCAAGGGCTAAAATGTTTGTCCCCTTGCGATTTGGTTGTCATTTTGGTGGCGTTGCATTTTTCCATCGAAGTAGCGTTTTTAATTTGTGTTCAAAAATAAATATGCGTGAATATCATTAGAATCTTTTTGCTTCATAGAAAACTTAAAAGTAGAATTACTCACGGCATATTTTGAAGTTTTACTTAGAGATTAATGCGTAAAGTTTTAAAAGACTTTGAATCACTAATTCGCCATCTGTCACGTTGGCACCTAATATACCTCTGGCGGAAAGTGGGTGTGAGGGTGTCGTCTATACATCTCTGCCTACCCCTTCGGAGACCCTTGTGGGAAGGCGTGAGGATATATAATTTTTTTTATCACTAACGTGGCAAAATGCCTCTGAAGATAAGCCTAAGCTCGCTTGTCTTCGCACACCCTTCTTGAAGAACTCCCTTTTATATCAATCCTTACTTGGCAGGGATTTCATAGCTTGTCATTGGAATATTTTATTTCGTTTCAGCTAATCAATTGACAAACAGCTTCATACACTGAAGACTGAAACAAAGAACCGTAGAGCAACTGGCACGGCAGTTGGCAAACTATTAGTGTCCTGGCAACTTCCCGCGAAGTCGATACAAGAGCAATAAATAATGAACGGCGTAAATAAGTACAAAGAATTTGGCAGTCGCTGTGTCCAGTGCATCAGATCTAGAGAACTAGAAGTGACTCCATGTATGGCTGGCCTAGGTTGCCCAGGACGTAATGAAACAACTTAATAACATTATGGATGTTCGCTCTCCTCTCTGTGTCTACCGCGTGTGGGCTTGCGCGTAAGAGAAGTAAGGCATAACGGGTTTCCCGTTCGAATTTAGAGCTGCCCGACTGGGGCAGGACCTCCACCTTATAGAAGTCCGTAGCCAAATAACTCATTGTTTCTGTGTTGTGTTCCTACGTATAACTCTTCGTTCACAGAGTGGCCACACGCAAGAAGTATCGTTTACGTTTTTTTAACTATTCAAAAACAAATCCTATTTGGTAAACTAGCTAATAAAACACGCTAATATTATATCGCATATATTATGGGTATTACCTATATCCTTTAAATAACAATAAATACCTCGGGACAATTCCACACAAATTGACCTAGTCCCAAAGTAAGCAAAGCTTGTGTTATGGTAACTAGACAACGATATATTTACTTATATAGATATAAATAAATACATAGAATATCCAAGGCTAAGGTAAAAATACTCGTGTTCATCGCACAAATATCTGCCCTCAGCGGGATTCGAACCCGCGACCACGACCGTTTCGCAGTCAGGAGCTCTAACCACTAGACCTACACTACACTAGGTCGACAAATATATAAAATATTTTAAGAATTATTGTTAGGATGATCAAATAAAAACGTTGTCACATCCAGATCTATATTGCTGTGTACAGTCCAGTTTGTTAGCGCAAAACTTGGACAATAATCGCTAATGGACCGTTGCAGTGGTCACAACTCATGTCCTATGACCATTCCTGGGCTGGTCATTTAATGGGATAATTTGTCGATAATATTACACTATACGTAACGGGCATCTACGAGCTTGTTCGACCATTCGAATGGGAGCACTAATCTTATCTGTGGGAATTGTGCGCCATTAAATCTATTGTTTTAACGATCAATTTTAACTTTGAATCCCAGTAAGTACTGTACTTAGAACGTCAGGTTAGCAACCAGCTTGTTTGCCACCTATTGGAGTTAAAAATCGAGTTGTTATAATAATAGTTAAATAAAACCTTTATGTATTACTAGCTTACGTCCGCGGCGTCGCCCGCGTGGAGTTCGAAAAAGTAGCTATGTATTTTCCTGCTAGAATTGGCGTGAAAGAGTACTTTATAATATTAGAATTCATTCATAATAGATACTTTGATTTTTTGGGATAAAAAAAAATTGCTTATGACCTATTCCTAGATATAAACCATCACGATTTCAACATGCAGCCAAATCGGTTCAGTCGTTTTTCCGTGAAAGAACGGCAAACATCCAAACTTACAAACTTTCAAATTTATAATATTAGTCAGATTTAAAGGTCTTTTGCAGTACGGATAATTAATTAGCTAGATTAACTTTTTTTAAATATAATTGAGGTTATGGAAATAATGGGACATCGTCAACGAGGTAACAAACAATATCTGAAGGTAAGTTGGTGATGCCCACAGCTACCTTCTTCCACCAAAACTCTGTGCCCCAAAAATTTGTTCCCCAAAGCTTGGCACCGAATGAGGTTCCTTCCGCAAAGGCAGAGTGAACTCCCGATAGAGGATTTCTGTAGAAAGTGCATGAACTTCTTTAAGAGTGTGAAAAAATACCTGCAAGGTCGGCAGCGTTCGAGCTCCTCGTTTTATAAGCGTCCCTATGTGACGATGGCCGCTTGCGATCAGGTGAACCGTCTGCTTGCTTACCTTGGTGATCTGTAACAAAATATATAGCCACTTAGCGAATCTTTTAAGCACCTATTTCATTCTTGTTGCCGAACAGCAGAGCCATACGTTTAGCTTAGAGCTGGCACGTGTCTTAAGCACCCAGATTTATAAGTTCACTACTTATATGCACATGTAATTGACGCATGAATGTTCACACTGTGAGACCTCGACTGCACCTCAAATGATTATAGGAGTCTTAGTGACCGGATGGTTAGAGAAGTATCTTCACGCTTTCTGTACGATGTATTGCTCCACCTCAGTGGGTGATAAATGTATTGTTGATTTTAGTTCACCACTTCCCACTAGATGGCACTAGGTGCGTTTTAGAACGCGCTATGATGGGCATCCGTATTTGGTTATGGTTTCTGGTTCCCTAGTTTTGACTCTGGTCTTATTTAGTTACCTTTAGAAGACCATTTGTTTGTTTACACCCGAACACCCTTCACAGAAATCACAGAATGGTTCTAGAAAGGGTAACCAGAGGTGTAACACGAGACATTTATTCAAGACCTGGTGGGTGGAGGGTGGAGTGGAGAATCCCCTAGTTATACAATTCTCCTGCAAATTTTAAATTGTAGTTATTTGAATTTAAATCGAGTAATTAAATATATATTAATATGAAAATGAAAATTTCCGCAGGAGTCATTTGGTATTGGTATTTGGTAAGAAATTTTAAGGTATCGCGCTAAGGAAAATTCGATAGACTGGTCGTCCGTCGCATATTCTCACTGCTAAGAATTCTTCTCAAACATATTATGCAGGTTTCTCCCTCGATGTATTTATTCTCCATAAATCTAGTGGTGAGATTAATCACTCTACTTAAATTCATTAAAACTTAATGGTTAATTTGCGAACTTGCACTGCAATCGTTGCAGGAAACTACCCGAACCAATCGGCCTAGCTACGCTATTTTTTTTAATTATTTTGACTAGAATGAAGGTTGGATATTACTTTGGTAAAACTTCAAACTATACTATGGCGAAACAAAATCAAGTTTAATGCCAACGGCGTCGCTTAAACTAGTCGCCAAGTAGGAGCAAGCGACGCATAAGGGTAGTTTCACACCGGCCGTGATGCAATCGCGCCGGTGAGCCCACCTTAGACACCATCCTTTATCCGCACTCACAATTAGTTCCTGTGAGATGCCACGTAAAACTACACGACAATAAACGCTGTAGAGTCGGCATTCATAATAATAAGATTTTATTGTATATATCTTAAATTGTTACACCGAAATAAAAGACCATTATTTTTTTTTATAGATAAATAAATTCAAAAATTTCAATTAAGAATGCATATATGGTCGTTTTATTAACAATAAATATTGCCATGTCATAACTTTTGCTTAATATAAAACCGGTTTTTACCGGTTACGGGTTTTGTTAGTTACAAAGATGTAACAAGCATATAATGGTATTGTAATTATAATAATTCAAGAGTACAAAAGAGACCCTAGACCTAAAAATGTGTCTTTGAAATCACTTGAACATTCTTGTAATATAATTGCAGTACATGTAGCGAGACAAGCATACAAAGAAATCAGCGGTTATCTTTTATTGACCAGTTTAATTATACATCGTTAGCCAGTCGACTCCACGCCACTAGCTGTTCGTAGCTAAGTCGTCTCGTCGCAGAAGTCGTTAGTAACAAACTCCACACATTTGTGTCACCGGATACAATCCCATTATAATTTTAAATTTTAAGCTGATTTATTTATGTTTATGCCCAATCCGCCGGTGTGCGCAATCTTTGATGCGTTTTTAATACGAGGAACTTTTAATCTTTCTTGAAGAGTTTTGTTCAGTGCTTTTCTAATATAACACGTTTTCACCATAATAATAATAAGAGCCGTGGCCGTGTGGTTGCCTGCGACACAAGGATCGCAAGTTCGAATCCCGATTGCACCGAAGAGTTTTACTGAACTTTAGTACGGCGATTAGTCACACCACCAGCTGTACGGGGAATGGACTCGCCATCTGTCACGTTGGCACCTAAAATATATCTTTGGTGGAAAGTGGGTGTGGGGGTAATACCTATACACCTCTGCCTACCCCTTCGGGGACGTTTATAATTAATCACAACTCGATCTTCGCGATGAAGGAAGACAAAGAGAGGGAGAATACTCTAGAGAAGAATCTCTAGCGTATTCAGATTCCCTGAATCCCTGAATTCCCTGAAGCACGACCATACACACGCCTTTGAATTTCTATTCAAAGGCGTGTGTATGGTAGTGCTTCAGTAAATTAGACGTGTATTTGATTGAAATTAGATAACAACACACCTCTGCCTACCCCTGAGGAGACCCTTTTCTAAAGTGAAGATAATAATAATTTTCCTGTTCATCACTGAAATATCTACTCTCAGCGGAAATCGAACTCGCGACCTCATCTTTCGCAGTCAGCAGCTCTGACCACTTGACCAGTGCCGTCTGATATATATCGAGTGAGTATTTTTTTATTCAAGCAAAACATTGATTAATTAAATTCGTGAAAGAATGAGACTAGGATCGTAGTTTTAGCAAAAGAGAAGATAAATTGAATTTCTGACCCTAGCTTGAACCCACCAAAGAATTAAAAAGCGAGTCATTATGATGAATACAAAGGTGAAATCTGGAAGAAGAGGCAGAGGAAGACCACGTTCCAAATACCTAGATCAAATCGATCGAACGCTCAAGGACGGGAACGTCAAGAGTATTCGAACCCGACGAGTAGTAAAGCGACTGATGTCGATGAAGCGAAAGTCGTCTGTATGTCGAGAGACGACTAGCTTTCGCTGCCTACCCCGTGAGGGATACATACTTGGTATACCATAGTACACTGTCCGTGTAAACTACTGCTACAAAATATCTAAGAAGATAGAAGAAAGAAAATAAAAGAAAGATAGGCTTTCCCAGATATAAACCTCATGTGGTCACACTAAGAACAGTTCTATAATAATAATATTTCCCTAGAACACAACGTCCTCAATCACACCGAAATGTAAAATAAAAACATCATTAGCCGTCCGCGCTAAATTATGAAATAATATGCGTCGCGCAGGTGTGCCCCCGCCCTATTGTACGCCACTTTTTTCTCATATTTTTAGGGTTGCATGGGGACATAGGAAAACGCAAGATTTATACAGCAACAATTGTTGTTGTAAATGTAAATTATATGTAATTATCTTATATAAATAATATGTAATGATTGTGACGGACTCACCATCTGTCTCGTTAGCGTGTTGATGTATGTAAATATTGTTTTATATTTACTTAAAAACCCCCTCCCATAAATAAAACCCGTCTGTGGCTTTCGCAGGGGCTCTACCTTTCTGGTCCAATTGGGAATCTAAACCATTCTCGGTTCGATATTGGGAATCAAAGAGAAAATTTTATTATCCGGCCGTTTACGATTCTATAAAGGACACATTAATTTTTATATACATATATAGATAGATTTATTATGTACGTGTGCTTGTCACAAAGCTGGTAATTCAATTTTCTATGTGACTTCAGGTGGATTCGAGAATGGCTTAGATTCCCAATTAGTGGCACTGCGATCGTCTTTCAGGAACTCAATTTTTTTCACCCTAGCGAAGCTAAGATTTAAGACACAAATCCCATCAAGCTATTGTATGCAGAACCATTCTTAAAAATCTGAGAACTGTGAGTGTTTATTTTGAAATTTCCACATTATTTTAAATTTTTGTGAAGTTTCACGTACAATCCGGAGCGTGCATTACACTTGCTGTTATAATTGTGAAATATTATCATTGTGTTTTCATTATTAGGCCAGGAGAGAGGGAAAGAAACTGCATAATTAATATTATTATATAAAAAGCCGTGGTGGACGAGCGGTTCGAGCAGTGGCCTGCGACGCAAAGGTCGCAAGTTCGAATCCCGACTGTACCAATGAGTTTTTCTGAACTTAAGTACAGTGATTAGTCACACCACGAGCTTTACGGTGAAGGAAAACATCGTGAGGAAACCTGCATACGTCTGAGAAGAAATTCAAAGGCGTATGTATAGTCGTGCTTGAGTAACGGCGATGGAATCGCCATCTGTCACGTTGGCACCTAATATACCTCTGGCGGAAAGTGGGTGTCTGGGTATTACCTATACACCTCTGCCTACCCCTTCGGGAACCCTTGTGGGAAAGCGTGAGGATATATTATATTATATTATTATATATTATATAATGATGAGCGACTGGACGAGTTGTTCAAGCTGAAATTGTAAGTACTTAAGTACAGTGATCACACCTCGAGCTTTACTCGGGCTTTTAAACATTGTAAGGAAACTTCTAATAGTTTTACAAGAAATTCGAAAACGTGTATACTAGTAGAATGTGTAGACAGCTTTTCCCGCAGGGTCGGCAGCGCGCGGGCAATACCCCAAGTGTTGCAAGCGTCCATAGGCGGCGGTAACCACTTACCATCAGGCGGGCTGCATGCTACTTGCAAGGTGTGTCGATTTTCCTGATGAGAAGTGTATAAGTATACCTTTCTGCAAAGATACCATTACTTGTAATTACATTTGACTGCGCCCTGTTAAATATAGAGTTCTATATCCAAATCTAACAGTCCACCTGGGTCGGGGTAAGCTGGGGAGAAATGGCACAGAACACTAATTAAATATACAGGGGAAATATTTTAATAAATTTATAAGGGCCACTACGCGACGTTGGTTAAAACAAATATTATGTCTGCTACACACTTCACGTTGGATTTTAATATCATTACTTGTGTAGTGTTTTTAATTTTATAAAAGCTACGCTCCTTTGTTTGTCCTCTAGTGCTCACGTGTGAGAATTGTGATAAGTTTACACATACGTCCTAATTATCTAATGTGGATGGTATTTTCGCAGAGGACTGTAGTGGTCTAGTACTCACAAATACTGCAAGTTTTTCTCAACATGAATCCAGTGATTGACGACCTATTGGTCTAGTGGTTAGAGCTCCTGACTGCGAAACTTGAGGTCGCGGGTTCGAATCCCGCTGAGAGATATTTGTGTGATGAACACGAGTATTTGTACCTTAGTCTTGGATGTCCTATGTATTTATGTATATATCTATCTATATAAGTAAATATATCGTTGTCTAGTTACCATAACACAAGCTTTGCTTAATTTGGGACTAGGTCAATTTGTGTGGAATTTTCCCAGGTATTTATTATTATTATTAGTGATTAAACACACCACGAGCTTTACAGGAAGATGAAATACTAGGGTAAACTTGCAAGCGTTTGACACAAAATTCAAATACAATAAAGAAAATCAAATGTCTATAATCGTGCTTGAGTATCGGCGATGGACTCGCCATTTGACGCATTGGCACGTGAATATATTTCAGGTGGAAAGTGCCTTTCAGGGTCCTATGTGGATGCGCATATAAAAAACATGTATTTATATATACATACATATCATCACGCCAAGTCCCTAACGGGGTAGGCAGAGAGTATAGAGCGCCAGTTCTCTCTAGACTTACATACCTCTTTCACTTCGTCCACATTCATCAGTCTCTTCATACATGCTCGTCGGTTTCGAGTACTCTTAACGTTCCCGTCCTTCAGAGTCCGATCTATTTGATCCAGGTAGTTGGAACGTGGCCTTCCTCTGCCTCTCTTCTTGCACACACTTTTGCTTTGTATATCTGTTTCGTCAATCTTTCTTCACTCATCCTTTCTATGTGTCCAAACCAACGTAACATGCCTTTCTTCATCTTTACAATCACGCCCTCATTCGCGCCAGTTGATTTGCGAACCTCTTCATTGTGGATTCGATCTAATATCTCTACTCCACACATTTTTCGAAGAGATAGCATCTCAACTGCATTCAAGCTATTTTCATACTTCTTCTGACATACCCATTTTTATAAATACGTATCTATATTATTATTATTTAGAGGCAGCGTTTTTTTCACCGCACTAAGCTCAGGAACGACTAATTTGATCGACACACACACGACACACACGCGACATTTTACCACCGCACCTCTCACCATCGACGGGGAATTCATTCATTCAGGAAGCCACAAAGGTCCACTGATTTGTTCAAAGGTATTTCCGTCCGCTGTGGAAAAACCCCAGATGTTTCAAACTTCCATAGGTGACGGTAACCGCTTACGATCAGGCGAGCAGCTTGCTATTTTGGCACCCCAGTTGTATAAAAAAGACACCGTAGTATATTAAGAGGAGCTTTATTGGCTTCAAAAATGTAAATTGCAGACATTCCTCACTCGTTCATTCCATTCGTTCCCGTTCATTCGATATTGCGGTGCTTATCGCAAGACGTGATGTTAATTATGTGGAAGCCTGTTTGATGATCAATAAAGTCTTATTTATGGCATTGTGATGGAGAAGAGTTAGGCGAGCCACTTTCATTACAACCCTGTTATTACCCGGCCTCCTTTTATTCGATAATGAAAGAAAATATATTGAGCTATCTGGCTGGAATTCGACAACATATTTGTGACAATTTAGATGGCTGACGTCCTTTAACGGATGTGAGGAAATGAAGAGATAGAAGCTTGGTATATCTAGAGAGAACTGGCGCTTTTCTGCCTACTCCGTGAGGGTTTCTGCGTGACGATTTTTGCGTAAATGCAAGTATACTTTGAGAAATGTGAAAAATTGTTAAAACTATGTAGGTCTAGAGAGAACTGGCGCTCTATACTCTCTGCCTTCCCCGTTAGGGACTCGGCGAGATGACATGTGCGTATGTATGTTAAAAGTTGTCTTTTTTGGGTGATGGGTAGCTCAGAAGCCTTAACGCGATAACTGAAATTGCGACAGTCACTGTGGAATGTGGGTATTATTCTAACATCCTCTTAGCGAATCCTGGGTATGTCAGAGGAAGTATGAAAATAGCTTGAATGCAGTCGAGATGCGATCTCTTCGAAAAATGTGCGGCGTAACGATATTAGATCGAATCCGCAATGAAGAGATTCGCAAATCAACTGGCGTGAATGAGGGCGTGATTGTAAACATGAAGAAAGGCATGTTACGTTGGTTTGGACACATAGAAAGGATGAGTGAAGAAAGATTGACGAAACAGATATATACAAAG
>JACCPG010009134.1:0-21167 GCA_016069955.1 Drepana arcuata
ATATATTTAGGTGCCAGCGTGACAAATGGAAGACCGTCGTTGTTTTATAAGCACGTCTTTAGGTAAACCTTAGAATTTCTTGCTTCTCTGTTTTCCTTCACGATAAAACTCACAACTCTTTTTTTTATACTACAAGAGTGGCAAACAAGCTTACGGCCCACCCGATGGAAAACGGTTACCGCAGCCTATTTACGCTTACAGTACCGAGGTATCACTTGCGCGTTGCCACTCTGTTTTCGGAGAGTTATAATGTGTTGGCAGCATAATGGGACTAATCCTTCTGCTGCCAACATAATACAACAATCCTCCCCCCTCCCCAAGGAGCTCATTACATTACTCGCATGCACCTTCATTAAAAAAATATATATATATATATATCCTCACGCCTTCCGACAAGGGTCCCCGAAGGGGTAGGCAGAGGTGTATAGTATTACCTATACACCTCTGCACACACCCACTTTCCGCCAGGGGTATATTAGGTGCCAACGTGACAGATGGCGAGGCGATCGTTTAAGAGAATCTATATATAGAGACTTTATAGAGAATCGTTTAAGCTATATAAAATATAGCCTCAACAGTTACTTTAATGTCTGCTCCATTTTGCCCAGACAGAAATAAAGGATCTTGATACGTCCTAGGTGACCGCGATACTGTTAGTGTGCACCTACCTTAACATAACTGACTTATAGCACTGCCCACAACAAATTACTGATAACAGTGGCGATTGTGCTCATAGCATTATACAGGAGCCATTACGGCTGCAGTGTGAATTCACACGGAAGATATAACTTTAGAAAATAAGGCTAACAAAGAAATAAATGTTAAAACGAATGTCTCAATTCGAATGTTTGTTGCGTTAGAACTCGGTATATATATCCTCACGCCCTCCAACAACAGTTCCCGAAGGGGCAGGGCAATGGTGTATAGGTAGCCCACACACCCACTTGCCACCAGAGATATATTTTAGGTGCCAGCGAGACAGATGGCGAATCCAACGCCTTTACTCAAGCACGACTATACATACATAAAAATAATAATAATATATCCTCACGCCTTCCCACAAGGGTCCCTGAAGGGGTAGGCAGAGGTGTGTAGGTAATACCCACATATACATACATACACATTTGAATTGCTTCTATGCAGGTTCCTCTCGTTGTTTTCCTTCACCGTAAGGCTCGTGGTGTGACTAATCAGTGTACGTAAGTTCAGAAAAACGCATTGATACAGTCATGATTCAAACTTGTGATCTTTGGTTCGTCTGTTATGATTTAGTAAAATTACTACAATCAAATTTTGAAGTCGGTTTTATTTTGTAATTATTAAAACGGAGATACCTACACAAAAAGATTTTCACTGTTGTCAGCCGTAAGACGTGGTGGCCTAGTTAAGGTTACTTGCAAAGTATAGATTAATTTATTTGCAATATACGAAATCTTTAATGTCGCGTCTCAAGGATGGTAATTTACCATATATCATGTCATATGAAATGTGGCTACTATTAGGTACACCTCTTCCTATCACTTTCGAGGCTACAATCTGTTACATTTGGGTACAGATTGTAGCCTCGAAATCGGTATCGATATCGGTGTCAGTAAGTAAAGAAAATAGCCGTGGTGGCCGAGTGGTTCGAGCAGTTGCCTGCGACGCAAAGGTCGCAAGTTCGAATCCCGACTGTACCAATGAGTTTTTCTGAACTTAAGTACAGGGATTAGTCACACCACGAGCTTTACGGTGAAGGAAAACATCGAGAGGAAACCTGTATACGTCTGAGAAGAAATTCAAAAGGCGTATGTATAGTCGTGCTTGAGTAACGGCGATGGACTCGCCATCTGTCACCTTGGCACCTTATATACCTCTGGCGGAAAGTGGGTGTGTGGGTGTTGCCTATATACCTCTGCCTACCCCTTCGGGGACCCTTGTGGGAAGACGTGAGGTTATAATCTATATATTATATTATATTATTAATCCTCACGCGTTATTATTCCGTATATTTAATAAAGTTCTTAAAAAGTAAACTTTTTATATAATTATAAATAAACATTATATTTCTTATGTATTCTTAAGCTTAATAAATTTTCATCGTTTATAAAAATATCTTATAAGGAAATGAAATATCATCCCTTTTCAGATATCTTTTCAGTTATTAGGAAATGAAGACATTGAAATTCAATTCGTGTAATCGGATTGAATGTTTATTAAAATCTGATAGTACCGAATTCAGTAGAAATTAGTTACACTTTTGTTAACATTTTTCAATAGTAGGATATAATTCCCCTTTTGCGTGTACAAGTAAAATAGTTAACTGCGAGTAATGCAGAGCGTCGTCAATGAGCACTTATTTGCGATACATTATTGTAATTGAATCGTCATTGCGTTGTCGTAAGGCATATCCTAATGGTTGCAGGTTTGATGCCCGCTTATAGAAAATATGATCGAGGCTTGACATAATTAAATTGGTTTGTCGCGCCGATACTCTATCTTTCTAGATATATAAGCTAACGTGACAGATGGCGAGTCCATCGCCGTTACTCAAGCACGGCTATACGCCTTTGAATTGCTTCTCAGACGTATGCAGGTTTCCTCTCGATGTTTTCCTTCACCGTAAAGCTCGTGGTGTGACTAATCACTGCTTACACAGACAAGTTGAATAAAAGCTCGTTCGGACGTCAAAAAAGTTATCGATAATAAATTTGAACTTAAATCGTACACAAAGCTTAAATTGCATATAAGCCGTAGGCTAACCTGGATATAAGCCGTAGGCTAACCTGAGTGACTTTTCTTAATAGCTCCACGCATTAATCAAGGGTTCTAATAATAACACGATGTATGCACGGGTGCAAACTGCAAACGTCTAGAAGCAGTCAAGATAGCACGCGATCGAGGGCGCAGGAAAAATTGTGTTCATATACATTCTTACCTACTTATAATAGCGGTATAGTAAAACGCAGTTAATAGAATTTGTAGATTGCTTGAAGCATGACCCAGGTTTATTAAATCCGATTTCTATATACAAACTAGCGACCCGCCCCGACTTTGCACGGGTGCAATGTAGAAATATATAAAAGATAAGAATTGTTACTGTAAGTTATCCTTTAGAGATAAATATATACCATCGCGGACATTTTCGTCGAACCTTTTGAGATATACAACTCCTTGGTACATTTATTTTATCTATTTCGAAAGTTGTACAGCGTTTGCGATTTAAGCGCACAAAATAATATGTTTCTTACGACATGACATTACAAATCAAGGACGGCCGTCTGGTCTAGTGGTTAGAGCTCCTGACTGCGAAACTTGAGGTCGCGGGTTCGAATCCCGCTGAGGGCAGATATTTGTGTGATGAACACGAGTATTTGTACCTTAGTCTTGGATGTCCTATGTGTTTATGTATATATCTATCTATATAAGTAAATATAGCGTTGTCTAGTTACCATAACACAAGCTTTGCTTAATTTGGGACTAGGTCAATATGTGTGGAATTGTCCCGAGGTATTTATTTATTATTATTATAAATGTCAATCGAAGATGCTGTAAGTATGTGTGTCTTGTTTGTCCACAGGATAACTACAATGTGCTCCACATATCAGCCATGTACTCGCGGGAGGACATCGTCAAACTGCTGCTGTCCAAGCGGGGAGTCGATCCCTTCGCTACTGGAGGGGTGAGGCACCATACGTATTATTGAAAGCGTCCATAGGCGGCGGTAACCGCTTACCATCAGGCAGACCACATGATTGTTTGCCCACAGTGTGTCACTTCATACAATTACAATTACTTCGATTGAGCTTATATTATTTTAGGTGTCTTGTTTATAAAATAATATCCTCACGCCTTCCCACAAGGGTCCCCGAAGGGGTAGGCAGAGGTGTATAGGTAATACCCACACACCCACTTTCCGCCAGAGGTATATTAAGTTATGGCGACAGATGCTTGAGAGTCCATCATAGATTACTCAAAGCGACGCGCCTTAACTGAATTTCTTCTCAGACGTATACGGGAGTTTCCTCTCGATGTTTTCCTTCACCGTAAAGCTCGTGGGGTGACTAATCACTGTACTTAAGTTTAGAAAAACTCATTGGTACAGTCGGGATTCGAACTTGCGACCTTTGCGTCGCAGGCAACTGCTCGAACCACTCGGCCACCACGGCTCACCGTTTATCGTCAGCATATTTTATGCGAAAATAACGTCAAAAGTTTGTTTCTTTCTTTCATTGTCCCTATCACGTATTTCAGCAACTGTGCCATTTTCCACCCACCCTGTACTTGCTTAACCATTTTTGTTCATTGATGTGCTATACTGCAGAGCCGGCAACAGACAGCAGTCCATCTGGTAGCCAGCAGACAGACCGGTACAGCCACCAGCATCCTGAGGGCGCTCCTCACAGCTGCCGGGAAAGACATACGGCTTAGAGTTGATGGCGTAAGTCTATATCTATATATATATATATATATATATATATATATATACTGCTAGTTTTCTTATACAATAGTACGACAGCGAGTATGTATAAAAAGACTGATGAATGTGCATGTAGCGATTAATGATGACGGTAGAGAGAAATGGCGCACTGCTCTGTCAATCAACCCCGTGAAAGACTCGGCGTAATTATATATATATGTATGCCTGCAATATGCAAACAACCAAACTTTGATGAAATAGGGTCGACTAGGTCATACCTCGTTGTATCTAAGAAAACTGCCACTCCATTCTCTCTACCAACTTAGTGAGAGGCTCAGCGTAAAGGTACATATAAATCATGATGCAGGGATCCTGGGCATGCAGAGAGAGAGGACAAATTCCCTCTAAGCTTAGAGACATGTGTCGCTTCATCCATTCAAATTGGTATTTTCATATATGCTCGTCGGTTTCGAGTACTCTTGAATATCTGAGCTTATTTACAATAAATAACACGTTATGCTTGTAACCAACGAAGACACAACTTTTATTGAAATGGAATCGACTAACTATCCCGCAACCCCCAACACGATATGTCAAGTCGCGGCAAGGTGGCCGAGTGGTTCGAGTAGTTGCATACAACACAAAGATTGCAAGTTCAATTCTCAAATGTACCAGTGAGTTTTTAGATTAGTCACACCACGAGCTTTACGGTGAAGGAAAACATTGAGAGACAACCTGTATATAATACGTATGAGAAGAAATTCAAAGGCGTATGTATCGTCGCGCTTGCGTAACGGCGATAGACTCGCCATCTGCTACGTTGGTACCTAAAATATATCTCTAGCGGAAAGTGGGTACTACCCACACACACCTCTGATTTACCCCTACGGGGACCCTCGTAGGGCTTCCCTCACGTAATTTCAATCGGTTTAAACTACTTCAAATATATTGTATCTACTTTATGCAGCCAAAGTACGAATTCAACCTCAAACTTTAGTATTGAAGACAAGATAGATGTCTCCTGTGCATAGATAGATACATTATAGCTTTAGTCACGAACAAAAGTTCATTGACTCGTCTGGTACTCACTCGTATCTTAAGCGTACGTACTACGAGTACCTACCTCCCGTCTGGCAACATTTCATTTAAACCTGTACGACAATAGTTCTAAATTGTCACATAAATCAATAATTTTGGAGGTTCTTGTCGCGTTATGTCAGCATTGAGGCGATCGCGAGGATGCAGTGGTCGCGTGCAGCCGCCGCGCCTGGCACCGACAGGAACTACCCAAAACAACCCCCACACAACCTGTAAACACACCCCCATTGGCGCCCCCAACCAAACATTCCAACACTACTTTCTACCTAGAACTTTGGATTAACTTGACGCACCACGTGACACAACACGCATTAATCTGAATAATATTAATTACCCCACACTGCCCACAAAGCATACTTGTTTCCGCCCAAGGCTGACGTTTTGAGGACGCACCGATAGTAGCGAGCCACCCCATGCGAATAGAAACTAGCTAATTATCCGTCGAGCTTTAGCCCCCGAGCAAACGTCACAGCGCGAATTTGCAATGCAAATCGTTTGCGGAATATTAGTTATAACGTCGGCACTGAAATTCAAAATTACTAATTTTAATACTATAAGTCTCAGTCGGTCCCTCGTCACCAGTAAGGGAAGGCTGCTTCACCATGTCCTCACATTTTACAATACGGATTTAATTCCCATGGAGGACCAAGTACGTATCTGCGAGCGTACATCACTATACACAGAAATTGTTTCGGATTGAGCGAGGTGGCGTATTGATTGTCTATAGTGGCGTATCGTGGAAGATTGCGATGCACACAAGTCGCATATTGCCCGTGTCATAGTTCGGAAGCAATTCGGTGCAGTTGGCCGGCGCGGGTAGTCTTTTGTGCACGGGGGTATCATAACGGCGGCATGAGTGACGACGGAAAAGAGGCCCCACGAAGCGCTAACCCCTGCTTGAGACTGGGCACGCGCAGCCCTCCTGCTGCCTTACAACTGAAAGACCTGCAGAAGCTAGATATCAGCTTTGTAGACTTGAACAAGGAGCGCGCTCGCCAGAAGGAATGGAAAAAGCTAATACGCGACATGGTGTTCCAGAGAGGGAAGATCCCGCTGCTGCTGGCAGTGGAAGCCGGCAATCAGAGCATGGTGCGCGAGCTTCTCAGCGCTCAAACAGCGGAGCAGCTTAAGGTATCGCCTTCTCATATCTTTATAGAAATATTACACTCACTTACGTATTATGTATGTCAGCCGTGGCAGGTGCATGCGTGTTGCTACTTATTGCAGTAAGGCATATGATTCTTTGAAATATTTAATCCGCATTGTTGAGCTATAAATGAAAGATTATTACCATTTTCTAATATATTGTTTGATAGCTCTTTGGCTTTATAGATAAAGCTCAATAAAGGTTTGATATTTAAAAAATGGGAACAGAATAAATTCTCAATGAAATTTCCATAAATGGTAATTTTTCATTATTGTGCAATAAAATATGATATTTTTTTACATTCTCTGGTATAAGCAAATTTATTAAAAAGCATTTTTGCAGGCAATCCTGACCATGCAATACAGATCAACATAAAACCTTGAAAGACATTAATAAAAAAATATTCCAATTATTTATTCCACACAAAATTTTGCCACAAATATTTTACAAACTCAATACTCTTAAGGACTTACCTGCAACCGAGCGGTGTCCGAATTTGTTAAAATTTACCAATTATTGGTCCAACATTTGTACAATTGTTTGGTCAATTCAACCTCATCCACCAACTGGGCGAGTGTGCTGCAGGCGTCCACGCCGGCGGGGGACACGGCTCTCCACTTGGCTGCTAGAAGACGCGACGTGGACATGGCGCGAATCCTGGTAGACTACGGAGCCGTAGTTGACGCCACCAGTGGTGCGGGGCAGACAGCTCTCCACATAGCCGCCGCTGAGGGAGACGAACCCTTGGTCAAATACTTCTACGGTGTCAGGGCAAACGCTGCAATTGCTGATAACGAAGGTGAGGTATTTGAAACCCTTTTTTATTTTATTTTTTTATGCAGCAAGAGTGGAAAACAAGCATACGGGCTACCTGATGGGAAACGGTTACCGTAGCCTATTTACGCTCACGATACCTAAGTGTCACTTGCGCGTTGCCACTCTGTGTTCAGAGAGTTATACTGTGTTGGCAACATAATAGGTCTAATCCCTCGGTTGCCAACACAATATAACAATCCTCCCCCCTCCCCAAGGAGCTCATTACTGGAAACCTTATTCACCGCGTAGGAACACAACACAAAAAAAATGTGTTATTTGGCTACGGACTTCTATAAGGTGGAGGTCCTGCCCCAGTCGGGCAGCTCCAAATTCGAACAGAAAATCCGTTATGCCCTATCTCTCTTTCTTCTTCTTTTTCCTTAAGAAAGGCATATCAAAGTATTTCAATCCATATTGGTTGTGGAAACTAATATGGTATGTCCTTTAAGAAGAATTTGCTGCAATTAAACGCGTAATTGCATTTCTGTAATATACTAACGCCAACATTTTGGAGGTTTTGGAAATTTGGAAGTACAAATTACACAAAAACGCAACCGGCGGCAAAAGGCGTCAGTAAGGTTTTGATGTCTTGGGGAGTAGTAGAGTTGGAAGTAGAGGACTTGTCGCTGCGGCTAGCTTATCTATTCCGCTTGATATATTGTGGGCAACGCGATAGTGGTATCTGGTTCTTTTTTTTTTTATACCACATGGATGGCAAGCAAGCATGCGGTCCGCCTTTTGTCTACGCCTGACGTAGCGACTTGACAGCATCGACCTGCCTATCAGTCGCAATCTAACGCAGAATCACCTCATGATCATGCCTTGTACTATCAATAATAGAAAAATATATTGAAGCAAAACCAAGAACAACAACTAGTATTGAATACTGCAAAAGCACCAGTCGATTGCATAATGTTAATTTAACGGAATATTTTAGAATTTGAATTGAAAATTAATTCGGTTTTATGGATTGATACTGTCTATAGACTGCAACGGATTTATATTCAGTTCGATAATGTCTAAATAAAATGTAAAGAATATTTTCGAGTTTTTTCACATCCCAAAGGAAAGAAAACTCATTATTTGATCTACTTGCCTCGCTATCGGTAGTCTTTGCTACAATAATATTACAAAAATTGTGATTAATTTAGTTGAAGACTAAGTTATACACGAGTCAGGTAAAGATAAATTGTCTTTGGCGTATAGGGAGGTCAAAGAGATTGTCCTGGGCTGAGGAAGAATTTGCACCAGTGACCGACAAAAGATAATGGATTTACAATTTTCGATAATGATCATGACAATGTTGGGACAACCTGACAGATTAATACATTTATTAAAAGAGAGTGTCTCTTTGCCTCTTCAGAGACAGAGAAGGTAAGGAAAGTGAAGATAAATTTGTATAAAAACTACTGCTTATTCTTCCAGATCGCACGCCTATGCACCTAGCAGCTGAAAATGGTCATGCAGCCATCATTGAACTGCTAGCGGACAAGTTTAAAGCGTCTATATTTGAGCGAACAAAGGACGGAAGTACGTTGATGCACATCGCTTCTCTGAACGGACACGCCGACTGCGCCATGATGTTGTTCAAGAAAGGAGTATATTTGCACATGCCTAATAAGGTAAATAATCACTACCAGTGTTTTCTTTTGAAAATATATTTCTAGGTAGCCAGACTTAAGTCTCCGCGATGGATTGCTCGCGCAAATTGAACTTATCGTTTGCTTAAACTTGGTACCGTAAATATTAGCCTAGAGCCGAGCCGGTGCAAGGGCAAGTTTAAGCAATGCTTCGAGTGTGCCGGCCCTTACTCGGCCTATTTATCAATTATAATTTTTTATACAACAAGAGTGGCCAACAAGCATACGATCCACGACCCTGATGGAAAACGGTTGCGCGCTTGCGCGTGGCCACTCTATGTTTGGAGAGTTATACTGGTTGGCAGCATAATGGGACTAAGCCCTCTGCTGCCATCACAATATAACAATCCGCCCCCTCCCCAAGGAGCTCATTACTGGAAACCTTATTCACCGCGTAGGAACACAACACAAAAAATTGTGCTATTTGACTACGGTACGGTAATAAGGTACCTGCCCCAGTCGGGCAGCTCCAAATTCGAACGTGAAACCCGTTATGCCTTACCTCCTCTCTCTAATCGAAATACGATATTGCAATTTCACAATAAACCTGAACGATTTTTTTTATTTTTACCACAGTAAGTACAGTCCAGATTCGAACTTGCAACATTTGCGTAGAAGGTCACAAAACTCGCTCTGCCACCATGGCGCAAAAGAGCGTTATTTGAGAGTTCACGACAATACAGTGTCCATTTTGTTAGCAAATTAATGAAGTGGTCTTATTCCTTATTCAGGACGGTGCTCGGAGTATACACACGGCAGCTCGATATGGTCATGTTGGTATCATCAACACCTTGCTACAGAAGGGCGAGAGCGTCGACGTTACCACGAATGTGAGTTGCAAACTTTTTTGCTACATTAGTGTCTTGCCGGTCAATTATGCAGTCGTGAGTCTCAAACTTATTTGCCAACTGTGTCAAATTGCTTAATTATGCATTCCAGTAGTCAGAACACTACATAGACTGACTATATATAATACATGCCTATATAATATGTACTTAATGTATTTCTGCTATATTTTCAGACCTTTACTTAGTTCGAACTGATTATCAATATGCGTTTATTAATCACTGTTATAGATATTATATGCTTTCACAGAGTTCTAGAAGTTTAAGCCGGAGGTGAATTAACACCCTCTTTCCGCTATAGATATATTTAGGTTCAGTGACAGATAGCGAGTCCGTCGCCGTTTTTCAAGCACGACTATACATGCTTCTTTGATTTTTTTCCTAGAATATGAACGTTATATAAACTTAAACACGTGGCAATGACGCTAGTCTTCATGGCACCCTTCCGCGTGACACAGATATGAGACATTTATGCTATTTACTATATATGTTAGTTAATATTTATTTGATTAATAAATAAAAAAACTCAATGTCAAAGCCCTTATATGATAACAATATAAAACGAAAAAAGAACCAATAAATTTATTAACCTTAAATAATTCCTTCCTTCGATATTTCCTACACAGTAAAGTTAAAAACAAACTCATTGGCCGACCGGGTTTGATCCTGCGATTTTGATTTTGCCTAATTTTCTATTGAATCTGAATGTAAATTTATCACTATCGTTCCACTGTGCAGGACAATTATACAGCCCTTCACATAGCCGTGGAGTCTTGCAAACCAGCCGTTGTGGAAACATTGCTGGGCTACGGGGCCGATGTGCACATCAGAGGAGGCAAACAACGGGAGACTCCTTTGCACATAGCTGCCAGGATACCAGATGGTAAGAATGACCGTTGACAATAACGAATGCCAAAAACTATAACACCAGTTTAATTAATCCTCACGCCTTCCCACAACGGTTCCCGAAGGGGTATGCAGAGGTGTATAGGTAATACCCACACACCCCCTTTCCACCAGAGGTATATTAGGCGAGTCCATCGCCGTTACTCAAGCACGACTATACGCCTTTGAATTTCTTCTCAGACGTATGCAGGTTTCCTCTCGATGTTTTCCTTCACCGTAAAGCTCGTGGTGTGACTAATCACTGTACTTAAGTTCAGAAAAACTCATTGGTACAGTCGGGATTCGAACTTGCGATCTTAGTGTCGCAGGCACCTGCTCGAACCGCTCGGCCACCATGGCTTTTTAATTAATTTAAGTAGTAATACACATGTATATCTTGGACGGAAGGTGAGTGTGTGGGTACTACACACACCTCTGCCTACCAATTTGGGAAACCTTATGAATAGGTGACGACCGTCTGGTCTAGTGGTTAGAGCTCCTGACTGTGAAACTTGAGGTCGCGGGTTCGAATCCCGCTGAGGGCAAATATTTGTGTGATGAACACGGATATTTGTACCTCAGTCTTGGATGTCCTATGTATTTAAGTATATAAGTTAATATATCGTTGTCTAGTTACCATAACACAAGCTTTGCTTAATTTGGGACTAGGTCAATTTGTGTGGAATTGTCCCAGGTATTTATTATTATTATTATTATAGGTGTGAAGGCCACTGGTGGTATTATGTAATGGCTTTGTGGTTTCAGGTGACAAATGTGCATTGATGTTGTTGAAATCTGGTGCTGGACCCAACAAAGCAACAGAAGACGGAATGACACCAGTACACGTCGCTGCGAAGTTTGGAAACCTTGGTACTATAATACTGTTACTGGAAGATGGTGGCGACCCCTTGAGGAAGACCAAGGTAACCGCTTACCATCAAGCGGACCGCATGCTTGTTTGCCACCCAAGTGGTATAAAAAAAAAAATTAGTATTCGCGTCTGCTTTAAATATACATTATTATTATAAGCTATCGTATAAGCTACTTATAAGAATGTAGTATTAAGCCGTGGTGGCAGTGTTTCGAGTAGTTGCCTGCTACAAAAAGATCGCAACTTCGAATCCCGACTGTAGATACCAATGAGTTTTTCTAAACTAAGTACAGTGATTAGTACACCACGAGCTTTACGGTGAAGGAAAACATCGAAAGGGAACCTGCATACGTCTGAGAATCAATTCAAAGGCGTATGTATAGTCGTGCTTGAGTAACGGCGATGGACTCGCCATCTGTCACGTTGGCACCTAATATACCTCTGGCGGAAAGTGGGTGTGTGGGTATTACCTATACACCTCTGCCTACCCCTTCGGGGACCCTTGTGGGAAGGCGTGAGGATATATTATGAGTATTAAGCCGTGGTGGCAGAGTGTTTCGAGTAGTTGCCTGCGACAAAAAGATCGCAACTTCGAATCCCGACTGTAGATACCAATGAGTTTTTCTAAACTAAGTATAGTGTATATAAGTGTAAGTATATATATATATATATATATAAGTATAGTATTAGTACACCACGAGCTTTACGGTGAAGGAAATCATCAAAAGGAAACCTGCATACGTCTGAGAATCAATTCAAAGGCGTATGTATAGTCTCGCTTGAATAAAGGCGATGGACTGGATGGACCATCTGTCACGTTGACGCCTAATATGTCTATGTGACGGAAAGTGGGTGGGATTGTGTATTACCTATACACCTATGCCTACCCCTTCGGGGACCCTTATGGGAAGGCGTAAGGATATATTAGATGCTTATAAGAACAGTTTTTATTTGAATAATATCTGTATTAAAAAGTAAAATTTACTACAAAATATAAAATAAACTTAAGACTACGTAATTAAACCAAATAAAACAGATATCCTAACTCGTCGCCCCGCAGTAGGGAAGGCTGACAACATCGACTAAGTATATTAAGTTTAAGTTCTAGTATTCACATAGGTAGATACTATGTTATGTGTAACTCTAGTTTTATTCTCTATCAAGTATAATTCGATTGATAAAAGAAACAGATTTGTGATTATATATATATATATATAATTATTTCTTTTCTTTTCAAATGTCCTCAGTCTGGCGAAACTCCGCTTCATATGGCCTGTCGCAGTTGCAAGCCCGACGTTGTCCGGCACCTAATAGAATTCGTCAAAGACCACAAGGGTGAGAGTGTCGCTACGTCTTACATAGACTCTGTTGACGACGACGGAGCTAGCGCTCTTCACTACGCGTGCAAAATCACCAAAGAAGAAGTAAAAATAGCCTCAGCTGACAGACAAGTCGTAAAATGCCTCTTGGAGAACGGAGCGGATGTCACTTTGCAAACTAAACACAGCCACGAATCGGCATTCCATTTCTGCGCCATTGCCGGCAACAATGACGTCATGACTGAAATGATCTCGCACATATCAACCGCTGACGTCAGCAGAGCCTTAAACAGGCAAAACTCAATTGGCTGGACACCTTTGCTCATTGCTTGCCATCGAGGACATATGGAACTCGTTAGTAATCTGCTCACTAACCATGCAAGAGTCGACGTATTTGATGTCGAAGGTCGATCGGCTTTACATCTAGCAGCTGAACATGGATATTTACAAGTATGCGATGCACTGCTTACGAATAAAGCTTTTATTAATTCGAAAGCAAGAAACGGTCGAACAGCGTTGCATTTAGCTGCAATGAATGGTTATGCGCATCTGGTGAAATTCCTTATAAGGGATCACAACGCAATGATTGATGTTCTTACTTTAAAAAAACAAACTCCTTTACATTTGGCAGCGGCCAGTGGACAGATTGAAGTTTGTAAACTTCTACTTGAGCTAGGGGCTAACATCGATGCAACTGATGAGCTGGGGCAGAAGCCTATACACGCGGCAGCGCAAAATAATTACTCAGAAGTGGTCCAGCTTTTTCTACAGCAGCATCCTAACTTAGTTATGGCCACAACGAAAGATGGCAACACTTGTGCTCACATAGCCGCTATTCAGGGGTCAGTAAAAGTGATTGAAGAATTGATGAAGTTTGATAGGACTGGAGTGATATCAGCCAGGAATAAATTAGATGAGTCGACGCCACTGCAACTGGCTGCAGGAGGTGGTCACGCTGATGTAGTTAGGGTATTAGTCAGAGCCGGTGCGTCATGCACTGATGAAAACAGAGCTGGTCTGACGGCGGTTCATTTGGCAGCAGAACATGGGCATACAAACGTATTGGATGTTATGCGATCGACAAATACTTTGAGGATATCGAGCAAGAAATTGGGATTGACTCCTCTTCACATAGCCGCTTATTATGGACAAGCAGGTACATACATATAATTTGTTACGAATAATTGTTAACTGAGCACGGTTTTATATATTTGTTTGCTATTTCAGAAACTGTTAGGGAATTGCTATCGCATGTACCTGGAACAGTTAAATCTGAAGCTCCCACGGGAGTGTCTTTAGTTCCTGAACTTGGAGCAGAATCTGGGCTGACGCCTTTACATCTCGCCGCTTACAACGGGAATGAAAATGTTGTGAGACTGCTTCTCAATTCCGCTGGAGTACAAGTGGACGCTGCTAGTACTGAAAATGTAAGAGAATCTAACTAAATCTTCCTTACAACAAATTAATGTGCGAGATCAACGACACTGATATAAGTTGTATGTTGGTATAATTTACATACATACATACATACATATCATCATACCAAGTCCCTAACGGGGTAGGCAGAGAGTATAGAGCGCCAGTTCTCTCTAGACTTACATACATCTTTCGCTTCGTCCACATTCATGAGTCTCTTCATACATGCTCGTCGGTTTCGAGTACTCTTAACGTTCCCGTCCTTGAGAGTCCGATCTATTTGATCCAGGTAGTTGGAACGTGGCCTTCCTCTGCCTCTTCTTGCACATACTTTTGCTTTATATATCTGTTTCGTCAATCTTTCTTCACTCATCCTTTCTATCTAATATCGTATAAAATTATATAATTTCTTTCGTAAAATGTACATATAATTTTACTCATTTCAGGGATTTAATCCTCTACATCTCGCCTGCTTCGGTGGACACATGTCTATTGTCGGTCTGCTACTTAGCAGATCAGCTGAACTACTCCAAAGCACAGACCGGCACGGAAAGACGGGTTTACATATTGCATCAACGCATGGCCATTATCAAATGGTTGAAGTATTACTCGGGCAAGGAGCAGAAATCAATGCAACCGATAAAAACGGCTGGACTCCACTGCATTGCGCGGCCAAAGCAGGCCATTTAAATGTTGTTAAACTTTTGTGCGAGTCTGGAGCGTCACCTAAAAGTGAAACCAATTTAAACTGTGCACCCATTTGGTTTGCGGCTTCGGAAAACCATAACGATGTACTCGAATATCTATTGCATAAAGAACACGACACCCAATCTTTAATGGACGATAAAAGATTCGTTTATAATTTAATGGTGTGCTCGAAAAATCACAATAATATTCCGATCGAGGAATTCGTTTTGGTGTCACCAGCGCCCGTCGACACAGCAGCGAAATTATCCAATATTTATATTAACCTATCCACTAAGGTAAGAAGAAGGTAAGGAAATTTATATACATGAATAATTCAGTGTTCATATCATTTTGTGTTTATGTAACAGGAAAAGGAGCGTGCCAAAGATCTTATAGTTGCGGGGAAACAATGCGAAGCGATGGCCACAGAGCTACTGGCTCTAGCAGCTGGGGCCGACTCTGCAGGTCACATTCTCACAGCAACCGATAATAGAAATATAGAGTTTTTGGATGTTTTAATAGAAAATGAACAGAAGGAAGTCATTGCACACACGGTAGTCCAGAGATATCTTCAGGTAAAAAATAGGTAACTTCTCTATTGAAACAAGGATTCGTATAACATGTAGCTTTGTATTTTATCCAAAAACAATTGTTCCAGGAACTCTGGAGAGGGAGCCTCAAATGGACTGGCATCAAAATTATGTTCCTTTTTTTCGCATTCATAATATGTCCACCAGTGTGGATGGTATTTTCTCTTCCATTAGGCCATAAATACAATAAGATACCAATAATTAAGTTTATGTCATATTTAACGTCCCATATTTACCTCATGGTATTGTTAGCATTAGTAGCCATAACGCCTATATATAATTCAATATTTAGGGAAAGTCTAGTGCCGAGATGGTACGAGTGGATGCTACTCATTTGTCTGAGTGGTCTCCTGTTGTTCGAGCTCACGAACCCTAGTGACAAGTCTGGCCTAGGCTGGATCAAGATAGCAGTACTATTACTGGGGATGATTGGCGTTGCCACTCATGTTGTGGGCTGGATTTTCATAATGCCGAAGTACTGGCCTACGTTGATGTACTGTAGGAACCAGTGCTTTGCTCTGTCATTTCTACTGGCATGCGTCCAGATCTTGGACTTTTTGTCATTCCATCACCTCTTTGGGCCTTGGGCTATCATAATTGGAGACCTTATGAAAGATTTAGGAAGGTTTCTGGCAGTACTAGCGATATTCGTGTTCGGTTTCTCGATGCACATAGTGGCTTTGAATCAGCCGTTCCGAAATATAAACAAACCTGAAGACAACAAATACGCAAGACAAGCAAGAAAGAGGCTCTTCTCCGACGGTGAGTGTGACTCCATTTCATACACAACTCATTACATTCATATCTACTGCTTGATTAAATATAAAGGTTCTGAACACAATTATTGTGGAGACCAAGCAGATGTTAATCTAACAACCTTGTTACGCAATAGATAGCCGAACGAAACGACAAGCGTACGATTCACAATGGATAAATACCCTATGTGGGGAGTCATACAGAAGAAAACAGGGGCCGGCTGGACGTGAGTCGGCGTTAGAGAGCAAACATATCTTTAACATTAAGTCAATGTCCATATTTATCATTCGCATACGATGATCGCATTATATCTCGGTGTGCTTAATTCGTGCCTACTCATTGTTTTGAGCCATCATCACATCGCTTGCAAGCTTCAACTCCAGTCACATCGATAATGCTATCATCGGGTTACTGTACATCATGTTGGATGTCTGTGGAATGTTAGGTCCTGTACTATACAACGATACTTACCTCACTGCGCCATAATTCATGTCATTTCTATTACATCAATTATGGTGCAAGGGGACGTTCAATTGTTAGATTGTCCTAAGGTACACAATGCATATTCTGGCTCACATGATGGCTGTAGCTTTAAACTTCGCCATTTCCAGATGTGGATGGTCATAAAAAATGCATTGCGCGTCACAAGTGTAGTTTTAGTGGAATGGGTGGCCGACATCACCGCACTCGTTGGAGCAGTTTGATTTGCGCATGCCGCGGCTGGCTTTGTGTCTGGCTGTTTCTTGAGGTATCTACCACTTTATTTTCCCCTGTGTTTGGCTGTTTGTCCTCTATGTGGCGCCTGGCGTCCACGCTGTCTATGTCGCGTAACACTCGTGTAGCAGGGTGGATTGATACTCACAATTAAAAACTCCTTGTCTAAAAGACAATTATTTAAGTTATCTATCCAAAATAATTGCCTTAAAAATACATTAAGCATTAGTTATGTACCGTATCAATCTACCCAGTGTCGTTAATTACTAGTTGTCGTTGTTAGATATTTAGCTGGATGTTCACCTAAATAGGGGGAGATTGATGTTTTTATTATGCAATCGCGACATGGCAATAAAACGTTTCTATTCAGTTAAACATGCATTAACTCCCCTGTCTACCACTCGATGTTATTTATTCTTCGAGATCATTTCCTCTGAAACCGGTTATGGATATGTATTCGTACAATAGTGTCTAAAAACTAGGTAACAACTGCCCTTGAATATCGCATTTTTCGAATTAGGAAGACAAGTGCTAGCGCCATCTGTATAAAAGCACCATAACCAAGAAAGCTGGACACCACATAACCGAGTTCTGGGAAATGATCCATTGTTATCAAAACAATGTCCATTTGAGTATTGTCTTCTAGCGACGTTGACACCGATCGAGGCGTTCGAGAAACTATTCTTCGCCCTTTTTGGCCAGATTACTCTATCAGACCTCAACTACATATCAAGCGCAAGGCCGGCGTGGACTCAGATATTTTTCAAATTCGTCTTCGGCGGCTACTTACTGATGTCCGTGGTGGTTCTCATAACACTCCTGATTGCGATGATGTCGGACACTTACCAGCGAATACAGGTAATTGGTATGACAATTGACGTTTTGTTCGCAGTCACAATGAATCCAATCTTCTCGTTTGAACTGCTGTTTTTCGCCGTGTTCGGACAGACCACCACCGAGCAGACGAGGGTTCATCGAAATGATAGCAACACGCAACCCCAATGGACCAACTATTTGTTTAAACTTGTATTCGGCATCTATATGTTGGTGTCGGTCGTAGTCCTGATCAATTTGCTCATTGCTATGATGTCAGACACGTACCAGAGGATCCAGGTAACGTAGCTCGTCGACGGACTTATGTAGTCAGATACTCGAAATTATACATACTATCATCACGCCGAGCGAGAACAGTGTCAGTTCTCACGGGACAGACGTCTTTCGTCATATATTAATATAATATAAATAATATACCCTCACGCCTTCCCACAAGAGTCCCCGAAGGGGTAGGCAGAGGTGTGTGGGTAAAGGTAATACCCACACACCCACTTTCCGCCAGAGGTATATTAGGTGCCAACGTGACAGATGGCGAGTCCATCGCCGTTACTCAAGCACGACTATACATGGAATGGAACTACTGTAAACTAAATCTTCGTAATGTAAGGAGATTTATCGAGAAACAACGCCCTCTATCAGAAAGAAGTGGTTGTCGTTGCACTTTCTTAAGGCACCCTTGCGAACGCTTGAAAATATTTGTTGGGCAAAGACTATAAAAGACGTGCCACTAGTAAAATTTTCAACAAAATACTATTTTAAAAAATTAAGCCCTAAAGAAAATAAATCACGTTTCCCCTTTTTAGACATTTTACATTCAAGATAGAAAAAATTCACCACCCAATTTTTCGACAAAAATACTTTGACGAATTGAAACTCCTCTTTTTTTAAAGTCGGTTAGATATAATATAAAACTTGAAGCATTTTTTTATTGTGATTAAAATATTTGTTCAACATTTGCATCGTTAATGTTCATACGTTGTATGCCTATAAATCACGTCTTTATCAATACATTTTGCGCTTGGTTATAACGGGGCCTGAAACAAAAACAAGGCATTTTGATGGCGGCGTTATCTGAAAAATTCTTAAGCTAATGCGCGTTGACCTTAATAACTCGATAACTAACCCATTAACTTAATTAGAAGCTTATCTTTTAAATACATTTTGTCTTTCAACACTTAATTATCTCTTATGTTACGTGACATTTGTGGGTAATTAATGTAGCCTTCCCAACAGCTGCATAGAATAATGTCCATAAACAAATAGCTTTGTAATATTAAACATATGAACTGAGATGATTTTTTTGAACACAAAAATCGCAATTTCGAATCCCGCCCGTACCAATGAGTTTTTCTGAATTTAAGTACTGTGAGTTTAACTTAAGTAAGTACACACCACGAGCTTTACGGTGAAGGAAACCTGCATACGTTTGAAACGAAATTAAAAGGCGTATGTATAGTCGTGCTTGAGTAACGGCGATGGACTCGCCATTTGATACTACTCACCGGAACCTAGCTACTGGCGGCTCCCAGAAAAGAAACCTTCTGCAACGGGCCTTTGATCATGTTAAAACAATACTTTTAACAAGCCTACAACGCAACGATTGCAAGTTCGAATCCCGACTGTACCGATGCGTTCTTTCGGAACTTATGTACAGCCATTAATATCAGCTTTATGTTGTGGCAAAACATCGAGAGGCAACCTACCTACTACCAGGATTCAAGAAATTCTAAGATATTTGTATAGTTATGCTTGAGAAACAGCAATAGACTCGCTATTTGTCACGTTAGCACATCTACACTAATCTTATAAAGAGGAAAACTTTGTTTGTTTGTTTGGTTGTAATGAATAGGCTCAAAAACTACTGGACCGATTTGAAAAATTCTTTCACTGTTGGGAAGCTACACTATCTCCGGTGAACATAGGCTATATTAAATTGAACCCGATAGGTGGCGCTGCGATCGAGTTTCAGGAATTTAACTTTTTCACCCGGGCGAAGCTATCCCTTTCTGTGTGTCTTAAGGTGGATTCGAGAATGTTTTAGATTTACAATTGGACCCGATAGATGGCGCTGCGATCGTGTTACGGGCAATTTAACTTTTTCACCCGAGCGAAGCTGGGCGGGACAGCTAGTAAATATATAAAGACGATATGCTATACCTCTGCCAACTTTCGAAGTTCCTTGTGGGAAGGCGTGAATATATAGGTATTGATATTAACCAACCTACAATTACAGGCTCAATCAGACATCGAGTGGAAATACGGTTTGTCCAAGTTGATTCGCAACATGCATCGGACTAACACTGCGCCATCGCCGCTGAACCTGGTGACCACGTGGCTTATGTGGCTCATTGCCAGGTGTAAGGTAATACACACACAGACAGACACACACACACCCACACACACACACAGACACACACAGTAAACCACGGCATTATCGCATATATTTGGAGATTAACTATTGTTAAGTTCCTTCTATAAATCCTATATCCTATGGTCACTTGTAATACTCGCGTATTACGGATATTGCATTTGTTTGTTTGCATTTTATCTGTTCCAGTTCTTAATTTCCTCTGTCCAGCGCAATCTCTTTAACCTTCCTATATGTGACGTGAAGAGATACTTATAATTTTATCTAAATCATGTAGATAATCTTGGTCTACCTCTGCTTCTCTTTCCTTTTCTATCTATCCGTATATGTTAAAGAAGCTGTCATGTCGTGAGATGGCCTTTTTTCTACATCTTTTCTTTACAATACCCAGTTATATGATCCTCCAATTGTCGGGCAACTAACGTTGCGCCTTTCTGTCACAACTCACTTAGCACTATCCGATTCAATTGTAAACGCTCAAGTGTGCAAACGCGAGCAGAATTATCCACTATATTAAGTTTTCTTTCTAAATTTAAAACTAAATCCATCCTAGTGCCGTAGAGTTTATTCCAAAACGATAATAAATCAATGTTTTTGGAGAACAGTTATTTTCGGGGATGGTTCGAGATGGCTTTTAATATCAATATTGTTTTCGTGTCTGACTTGCAGCAGACACGTCACCTATCACCATGACACTTAAATATACCTACTGTTACCAGTTTGCTAGGGCTACACAGAACTCTTCCACTTCATCCACATTAATCAGTCTCTTCATAAATGCT
>JACCPG010009139.1:0-110366 GCA_016069955.1 Drepana arcuata
ATTAAATAAAATATGCTCAGTCAACGCGCTATAGATAAAGTCCGCTGAGCATATAATAGCAGTTAGGTAATAGCAATACATGACTTTTAAAATTAAGAAGTAGGCCTTTGCCGGCGTCTCTGATACAATTGATGGGACCATCTATTTAAGTAATAAAATTGATTTTAAGTGTAAGTGGCCCGTGCGAATTAGGCGTGACCCTGGAAGTCATACCAAATTTTACATTTAAGCTCTGAATTCCTTACGTACAAATAACTGAACAGTCTCGAGTATGAATATTTATTTTTTATAATTAAAAACTAATCCATTACACGGCTTTAGATACGCACAGTGTTATCAAAATCATATTATGGAACTGGCTTCACAATAGCGATAACAATGCAAGGGAAAACGAACTGTTGCAGTTTGATAAGTGACAAGGCCACCCGACCCTGCTCCGGTTGCGTATTACAGCGAAGAAAAAATAGCCCAATAATAACACAATCTTTCTTTGGTGTCAAGTTCTTGGAAGATTTTGTAAAATCGAGCCTTAGGCCGCTTGAGTTACGTACTTATGTATATATCATTGGCCTATCTAGCTAAAGTATGATAATCACACTAAAACACTTTACAACCAAAGATTAACCCGTAAGTACCACTGAGGAAATCATGCTGGTGCCACTATGAATGACTATGAATGAGGTCATCAAGTCACGACTTATCTGACCGAGCAAAATGTGACCTCATAAATGGTAGGGATGAGCCTGACGAGGCTATAGCGTCATACATTCAGGTACAACCACAAACGTCATTGGTGCATTGAATTATTGGATGCATTACGTTAATATTACACGATGAGTTGACGTATCCAGCACTATGCAATGAAAAAGAAAGATATGTACTAAGTACCTACTCACCGTACGGAAAAAAAAATTACTTCTTACCGAATTGCAAAAAAATCCAGTTTGGTTTATTGCTGCTAATCTATCGGGATTTTATGCTGCATGCCTCCGAGTATAACCCTCGTCCACTTTTCTGTGATCTCAATTGGTGCTATGTACGAGCAGCTGAAGAGGGGTCTTTGATAATGTAAAAAATTGAGTACCTAGCTGGTTCTAGCATACAGGTGCTCTTAGATAAAGTATTACTCCTGGGTTCTTCCGGTGGGTAAGGCGACCATAATTCCACAAAGAACGCTTGTGCAAGCATAAAGTATGGAATAAAACTAATTATGCCGCCCATTGGTTACACCAACCGGTTACTATAAAGCCGGTCGTTTGCATGTTTGCCACTATGTGGTATATAAAAAGATATAGTTACTCCATACTTAGCAGATGCACGTGTATCACGACTAGCCAAACAATAAACCTAGCAAATTATTGTTAGTTTTGTTGTTTGGACATAAAGTGAAACGTAATCGATAAAATGTAATCTTTATATGAACACGATGCCATACCTCAATTCTATATCACGAATGGTTGCAAATCACTATAGAACCGTGACGCTGGAAATTGAATGAATAGTTTACGATTAAATACTTTGTGGTGTTATGAATATACACATACACATCCCACCGACTAGCACCTACTTAAACACAGGTAAAGATAGATTTTTATTTCATTGAACACAAACGGATACAAACGGTTTCTTTAAAATACCTCTGAACATGTGTGGCTTTAGACTAGACATCGCTGGCTCACAACACTTGCCGAGGGCCCTAGAGCCTGATGGATATAAAACGTCTTTATTGAGAAATAAATACCAAATAAAAGTATGGTACAAGGACACCCAACGGAGCAACGATGCCAACCTACTGTATTACGGATAGCTACTCCAAACAAAAAATATGCCGCCTATGGCGAAAAAAGAATACAGTTTGCTAAGTATAATGGTAATGTAAGTATGGAATTGTTCTTCTTTCTCCTCAACAACCCCTTATCATTCTTCACCATTTACGGCAACTGGGTACGCTATGAGATTTGGTCTTCTTGCCGTCATGCGCAGGTTTAACTTGGAGAACCATCGTTTGTTGATAGAAATTTTGAGCAGCATCACCAATGAACGTAGTCTCTCATAAAACGCAAAGTAAGTGCTGTACAAGGTTGTACAGCAACGAGAGCGGAATAAGTAGCTATAAGTTACGATTCGATTGATTAACATGATAAAAACGTAGGGTCCAATGGACACGACCTTGTGCCACTCAGGGGAAGCCCTGTGTTTTCCTCGATTATGCGGCGACCTTGAACATCGCCGTTGAATTGGGTAAGGCCCATGATGACACCAATGTCACAGACGCAACATCTATATACAACGAAGTGGATCAGCTTGCAATCATTTGTTATTGCTATTCATGGAACAAGATTGATTTACATTCACAAGCGGGTAAAAAATCATTGAAGATTTCTCTTGATTGCCTTGAGACTAATAGTTACTTAGTAG
Source organism: Drepana arcuata (assembly GCA_016069955.1). Classification (NCBI taxonomy): domain Eukaryota; kingdom Metazoa; phylum Arthropoda; class Insecta; order Lepidoptera; family Drepanidae; genus Drepana; species Drepana arcuata. Next base: position 2,419 of record JACCPG010009139.1, read on the forward strand.
GTCACAGGGCTATGCATAGTCAGATACTGCCTTCCTTAAAGAGCTGTTAATATAACACACAATACCTATCACATCAAAGTGTATGTATGAACATACATTTAGTAGGTAATAGAATCATTCTAAAATGCTATAATACTCCAGGATCAATAAACGGCAAATATTTGAAAGCAAAAATACTCACTATTGATGTAACACAATGTTTCATAATCCCACACAGTGTTGGCAATTTGACACCCTCAACTCTACAATGTAGAATGCATTAATATCAACTAACTATTACTTCTATTCAATAACATAAACATTCCTGCCCACACAGGCACTACTAGTACAATGCAATTATTTGCAAATATATAATTACCTATGTTATTATGGCTCGCTCCAAATGCCACATCTTGTGCAATCTACGTGTTTGTTTTCTGTATATTTGAATGGGAGTGATTGTATGATAAGGCCCAAGTGTTTGACAGCCCACCTGACTTGGTGTTGTATAGAGGATTTCTTCAGCATGTTATATTTTATGTATAGTGAGAACAGTTTGTTTGTACAAAAAATGACTTCAGATGCAGACTAATAAAAATATATGTTTAGTATCCCAAAATCAACAGTTTGGGCTGCTTTGTTAATTTGCAATTTAATAAAACATTACTTCAATGCCATATTTATTAATAGATACAAGTAAAACAAATAAAATATAATAATATATTTGAGAAATGTTTTTTCATAATTTGCCAACGTGCCTTTGTCCAGGCTGATGGTAAGTGGGTACCGTGGGCTATAGATGCCGGCAAGACTATCAGACTTTGTAGTTAAACTTATTAAAGCAGTTATGTTTTGAAAAGTTTGAAAAGTTCAACATAAATTGATGTGCTCACATTTGAATTGACAGTCGCCGTAATATAAATAAACGCAACCGTTACTTCGGCAGGTACACTAAAAGCACCGTCGAATTAGGAAGTAAACACTCACCAATCATGCCTCTATAACTGCCATGAACTGGCACGCAAACTAAAACCATGGGCGACAAGTTGGCATCGCCGCCGTGACACCGACTTATCACACAAAATTACCATACCATTATGAAGATAGAGAGATTTAACGCATCAGTTTATATTACTTTACTTACCAATAACAAATTCACTCAAAGTTGACCGACAACACCTACACATAATTTTTTTACACTGTCCTGAGTCCACTATTTAACACAAACTTTCACAGTCCGATGGAAATAAAGTTATTATTCCAACAGGAATACTAAAACCGAGCCACACAGGTCACGTTTATAATACCTGTATGTTCTAGTGTAAATATCGCTAACGAAAGTCCCGAACTGATTGTGAGTGTACCTACTCGATTTCTACGTTTGAGTTGTCAGTCGGCCATTGCTCGACGAGACGACGACTATTGCCTTTTCTTTCATACCATTTAAGATTGGCTGGCCGTATGTAGGAGGGTGAACTGTTTTTTTTTTAGTGTTTCCAGTATTGGTAAGTTAATATTTCTACCATAAAATACTTTAATAAATTAAATATTAATAATTAAATAATAATAAATTATACAAATGTATAGTATAATTACTTTTTGAACAAATATTGTTCAAAAAAGTATATGTAGTTATATTATGGATGCTTTAGGTTTCTTATAGTTCATATCATAATATTTTTACCTGAAGGTCTAGACAAGCATCCAGGTATGGGAAAAGGATGTCTAGTACATATCTTTTCATTTTATTAGATTTTATAAAATGTTAAATGGTACTGAAAATATTTAGTAATGATTCTATTCAAAATTGCGAAAGAGGAAGTCTAGAGAGAACTGGCGCTCTTTACTCTCTGCCTACCCCGTAAGGGACTTGGCGTGATGATATATTTGTATGTATGAATCTGTTCAACCTTATTGAACTACCGACAACTGAAAGTTTGAAGAGCCAATTGATGTATATTGTAATAGTTTTCAATCAGATAGAAGTGTGTCTTTTCGGATAAACTTTTCTACAAGGTTCGATTTTGACACAAATCGCTTTATATTGAAAAGAGAAAAATCAATTAACGATCAATTTAGGGTTCTTGTTATCTCTTAATATAGGGCAAATGAAATATTTGATACTTCAAACAATATCTGATTTAATATTCAATACAATAAGTTTATCTCATTATTCTTCATTTACAATAACAACAATTAAGAAATTTTGTGCCGTGGTGGCCGAGTGGTTCGAGCATTTGCCTGCGACACAAAGATCGCAAGTTTGAAACCCGACTGTACCAATGAGTTTTTTTTTTAACTTAAGTACAGTGATTAGTCACACCACGAGATTTACGGTGAAGGAAAACATCGAGCGGAAAGCTGCATACGACTGAGAAGAAATTCAAAGGCGTATGTATAGTCGTGCTTGAGTAACGGCGATGGACTCGCAATCTAGCACGTTGGCACCTAATATAGGTACCTCTGGCGGAAAGTGGGTGTGTGGGTATTACCTGTACACCTCTGCCTACCCCTTCGGAGACCCTTATGGGAAGGCGTGAGGATATGTATATATATAAAATATATAAGATTTTTTTTTACATTAAAGACAGTAGGTAGATTTTAATTAACATACTTTGGCAGTGCCTGTCAAAGTCAATTGTCAAATACAAGCTCATATCAACTGCTATCATATCTCAACACAAGCAAATTTGACTTGTAAATATATAGTGTGAAGAGCATAATGTTCATTAACTTGTTCCTAGCTACTTAATACTATATTTATATTTGTACTGAAATTTCTTGCTTGCTTCGCTATTAAATTAATAATCGTGTTTTATATATTATAAATAGTATATTTATGTTGCAAAATTGGAAATGGTTAAACTACGTAATGCAGCATCGGCATTCAAATCATTGAATGGTCTAATATGTGTATATAAACCGCCGACTGTGTCTATCCGGCAAGTTCAGCATACAATTATAACCAATATTTGTAGAGGTCTGTATACCTATAAATAATAACATTTAAATAATAAGTCACTATACGCGAGCGTTATATCCAACGATTCCGTTATACCACCGAGTTTCTCAGCGAATAAGAATTTTCACACACATGAGATTTATTAATTAACCCTGTTTCTTTTTCAGATCTTAATGCCTTGCCTGATCGACCATTAGAAAAAAGGGTTGAGATAGTTGGTTCAACAAATGCACAGATGCAAGTGAAATTGGTCCCTAATTATGCAGATCACCCCCTTGTGTGTGGACCGAGATACATTCATGAGGATATAAGATGTAGCTGGGCCACACATCTGGGACTATTCAGCAGTGGAGTCTTGTGTATGATATACAAATAATTAATATTAAAACAAAAGTTAAATATTATTATATATTTGTTATTGTTTGTTACTGCTTCACAAGGAAGCAGTTGGACATTTGGGTGTCCCATATCCCAATCAGCACCAGCCATGAGTATATGGCAATGAGTATAGCTACTTTGTTTATTGCATTACTGCAATAAAGTTTTATAACATTTCATTTTCTTTTTATCTATCAATCACTAAGTTTATTTGTACCAGCTATAAATATATTTTACATTTATATTGAAACAGTTAATTAAGTACAGTGATTAGTCACACCACGAGCTGAACGGTGAAGGATAACATTGAGAGGAAACCTGCATACCTCTGAGAAGAAATTCAAAGGCGTATGTATAGTCGTGCTGGAGTAACGGGGATGGACTCGTCATCTGTCACGTTGGCACCTAATATACCTCCGGCGGAAAGTGGGTGTGTGGGTATTACCTATACACCTCTGCCTACCCCTTTGGGGACCCTTGTGGGAAGGCATGAGTATATATAAAAATATCTTTTCTTCCAGTATTAGGATTAAATGAGGGCACAAAACTAACATACCATATAAATGTATCAAGGCCTACACGAGCATATAAGGTACATGGGCAACTGGGCAAGGCAACAGATACATACTTTTGGAATGGTAAGACAGTGGAAAGGTCAACATATGGGCATGTCACAAGGGAGAAGATAGATGGTATTGTAGCACATATGCAAGCTGCACATCAGAAGACTATGTATGAGTAAGTTATTTTTCTTTTAATGTATTATTGTACCACTTGGTTTTCACCTATGATAATTAAAATTATACATAGTAACATAAGTACAATTATATCTAAAGTTTTTCATTGTTTATGACAAATTATGATCTTGACTACCTGCCATTAAATAATTTTTTTTAATTCTATTAAAATTATTTAATACATATTACAGGTTATCAGGTCTGCACATGGAATCCCAGACAATGTATGAAATGGCATCACAAGGCTTAATCCGTCCAGCGAACAGCAAACTTCCAGTATTGTATGGAATCAAGTGTGTGCATTTTGAGCCACCTAATTTTACTTTAGGTATGTATTTAACTATAGATACATTCTTATGGAATAGTAAATTAGATGAGATTAGAACTTATTTACTTTGTATAAGTTTATGATACAAATAGCATCAGTAACTAAAATAAAGTATAATATATTTATAAATTAAATTTGTATTATTTATTTCAGAGGTGCAAGCTGTTAATGAATATGAGAAATACCTATGGACTCTTATCCACGACTTAGGAATACAATTAAAGTCTTCTGCATATTGTACTGGTGTGCAATGTATCAGGCAAGGAAAATTTGACTTAGAGCTAGCTCTGTTGCGGAAACACTGGCAGCTTGACCACATAGTCGACAATATAGAGAGATGTAGACAGCTGTTAGATGAACATGAAACTTTACTGAAGCCAAGATCAGCAAAACTCAGTGTGTAAAACAATAAGTATGAAATATCAGGAAATAAAATATTATGTCTTTAATTCAGCAATTTTATTTTGTATATAAATCTTAGAATATATGGGAATGTCGAGATTACTCTTGAGTGAGTGAAGTACCAGTGAGCATAGACTGATAAATGAGTCCAGACAGGACTAGCACTCTACTTTCTCTACTTGCCAAGTGACTCAATGTGCGATCCTTGTAGGATGTATAATTATGATAAACAGCACCTAGTATACCTCTGGCGGAAAGTGGGTGTGTGGTAATATCTATACACCTCTGCCTACCCCTTCGGGGACCCTTGTGGGAAGGTGTGAGGATATATTATATTATTTATTATTATGATAAACAGCAAAACGAAATTCGCAAAGTTATGTATGTATATATCTCCCTAATTATTGGATGATGGTGAAGGAGTATTAGCCTGCTTTTCCATTTGCTCTATTCTCTTGTGCCGTATCATATTCGATAATATACCATCAAATGACGTAGTTTTCTTCTTGGCAGATCCTCTTAAGGTGTCTTCTCCTTCCCTTCGCACTCGTAAACGCAATGAATTAACTTCATCCATAAAGTCGAAGTCAGATTTCTCTTCCCGTATTGGCGATGCTGGTACTTCTGGCTGGTTCTCTTTACTAACAGGTACAGGCGAGGGTGGCCGCCTTCCAGGACATTTCCATTCGAGCGGCAAAGTTCCACTTTTGTCTACTACTTTGTAAAGTTCTTCTAACTCTGTGGGATCCGGCATCCAATTTTTGCCGATAAATATTCCGGTTCTGGATAGATCGTCGTCTGAGCATGGCAAATCCCAATCATCGACTTGAGTTTCAGATGTGCCCATGATAACAATAAAGCGATACTGAATAAGATTTTTATTCCACTGATATCTTAGGACAAACTGCAAATTATCACATGGCCTGCCTTATTGTATTGTAAGTAGTTATTGTGATACCAACATCAAGAGTAATTCGCGCGTTATATTATGGGCATAAATGATTTATAACAAATAATAAGATAAGACTAGTAAACTCTTTAATCAGCTGTTTGATTTGTTTACATGCTGTTCTGTTTCGTACTAGAAGGAATAATAGTAGGTTAATGCTATATCTTGTCACTAAAAGAAAATGGAACGCATTATTGTCCAAAAATAGAAAATAACTAATCGCTTGCAAAATTAAGATAATTATCTGGTACGGGCCTTAGTTGTCTGCATCAACCAGTTGTCTTTCTGAATATAAATACGAGGATTAAAAACAATGCATGCTTGACAGCCCTAAAAATAAAAGGTAAATACCATTGCCTCCTAGGCACTTGAGTAACTAATAAACTATGTATGTTAAAATTAAGTAGATTAATTTTAATGTATAGACGATGAAATGAATTGCTAGAATATTACAGTACACCTTAAGTTGTCTCCAAAAAGTACCATTTACTGACAAGGGAAGCGAACTCTACCACCCACGTGGATATGACAGTGACATTAGATTAGACATAACATTAGCTATAAATTCTTAAACCGTTGTTTTTGTTTGTTTATAAATAGGTCCAAATATTGAAAAAGCAACACGCATCCCTCACTATCATTAACAAAGAATATCATATCTTCAATTTTGAGAATAATGACCTCTTCTTCTGAGAGTGAATCAGAAAGTAATCACGAAAATGCAAGGTAACTAAAAACATTATAATTAAATAAATAATTTTACCTATTTTAACCTCAAAACGCAAAATCAAATCAACATAATATAAATGGTGTTTCAGGCTCGGCGACTGTGAGGTTTGTGGCGCAAACAAGGCCAAATACACTTGTCCTAAGTGTGAAGTGAAGACTTGTTGCCTCAATTGCGTGACGATACATAAAAAGGAACTGGAATGTGATGGGATTAGGGATAGAACTAAGTTTATTAGGATGAAGGAGTTCACTGATACAGATTTACTCAGTGACTATAGGTTGCTCGAGGAGTGTGCGCGGTTCGTGTATGGCGTTAGACGCGATGAAAAGAAGAAATATACAAGGATTGATAAGGATCTACCTATCGTAAGTAACATTCACTATTAGTAATTTATTTGCTGAGGAAAGCATCAAGAGCTGAATACGTCTGAGAGGCAATTCAAAGGCGTATGTATGCACGTTGGCACCTAAAATATATATCTGGCGGAAAGTGGGTGTGTGTACTACCTATACACCTCTGCCTACCCCTTCGGGGACCCTTGTGGGAACGCGTGAGGATATTATTTAAAGCCCACTGTCTAATACCTGGGAAAAACTTACCCTATCTCCACAATTGTTTGCTATTTCAGACCAATTATTCGAAGCCCTGTTCATTTCGCCATCATCTCCTGGCCTTCTTCATCTGAATGTCATGTTATAAAATAAGTGAAATTAAATTCTGTCACATAAATACTTAATTGTGATAATGTTTATCTTTCAGCATTTATACAAGCTCAAAATGGCCGCACGCACAAGGGGGGTAGCCCTACAATTCCTGGCACAGAACTTTACAAGGCACAAAGTAAATAGCACAAGATACCAGTACAAGTCTAATATAATACACTGGAGGATAGAGTGGGTGTTCCCTAATATAGAATCTGGTCTTTTGAAGTTTGTGGATGAAAAATGCCCTGAGAACAGGAGGCTTTCAAACTATTTGGACAAATACTTGAATCCTGATGCGGAGACATTTGAAGGATCTAAATCATTAGTGTTTTATAAATCTGTCGGATTCAGTGGTGTAAAAATATTGTTGAAAGGTAAAGTACCCTGTTGTATACAGGGTTGCAATTATGGAGTGGTAAATTGCAACAATTCTTATACAATTTCAATAATTTGTGTTTTATTTTCAGCTGAAAAAGTCAAAGGCTCTGCAAAAAAGTTCTTTGAGTTAGACCCAACTGAGACCCTAGCAGAGAATCTTTCAGGGAAATGCATAGTAGAGTTCCCCATTATATTTGTAGTGCTCAAGGACCATGCTTATAACTTTGAAATTATATCTCCAGGTTGGTATTACACTAATAACTGAGATTACATTAAACTGCAACAAAATATTATATGTTCACTGTTAACATTACAGAGGATGAATTTGAAGATTCTGAGAAAGAAAAGATAGATATAAAAGAAAATGACAATATCTTTAAATCAGACATGCAGCCCACTCCAAAGGATAATGATACTCCCAATAATAAATTGGTAGACTATCCAAGGTTCCAACATAACAGGAAAAGGCCACGGCAGTTGTTAACAGAAAAAGTTGCTAAAGAAAAGAAACTAGAGATAGAGAAGGAGATGAAAGCAGAAAAAAAGAAAAGGCCTAAGAATCTTCTGTTTACAACTGGGTACTCTTCTGAGGAAAGCTTAGGGGAGAGTGATGGTGATATTGAAAACTAATCTGACAATGTTTGTAAACTTTATATATAATCTCTTTAAATCTTTTACTTAATAAAGTTAAGTTACTTGGTTAACTGTTACTATCACTGTATCTGTATAGCAAGTAATGTATTTGTAGTCAAGATAAATAAGAATTCATTTGTAGCATTGATACCTAACACTTCTCCATACTTGTCGATATTGAACACATGTTGTTGCCCAACTTTTACGGGCTTCATAACTCTGTCTGTCTTTTTCCGGAGTTGGCATTCCTGACTATTTGCACTTTGGTAAATGAAAACATGTCGAGAAGCTTCACAGACAACACTGTAAGCGAAATTTGGTGGACATGCAATGAATTTGCGGTTCTGTTTAGAAGACTGCACATATCCAAATGCCATGAGTGTTCCTTGATGTTTCACTGGCCATGTGGAGTTCATAAGCTGGGCATAGGGTTGCCAAATGCATGCATCAACATCTTGTTTGAGCACCAACGCTGGAACTTCTTGTGTTTCTATCCTCACATTGAAAAGAAATTGGTGGACACTCAGTGGAATACGGTGGGTGGTTTCATGGTTTGTTGCATCTAATCGGGCTGGAAAAGAATAAATGCAATAATAAATAAAGAATAATAATAGGATAATGTAAACTAAAGATTGATATTATAAAGACTTATTTATTTATTAATGTAAGCAAAACAGCTAATAATTATAATCAAAATTTTAACTACCTGTTCATGTGGATGATGGGAATTTGTTTGTATTTGACTATGCCTACACCAAGGAGAATTCAGCATGATGATGTCTGTATGTTACTGTGCTGTATGTATACATCCACAATTATTTTAATGGAAAGTTCCTCATGGTTAATGGCATCAGGTTTATGTTAATAAGAAACAACAACACATACCTAAGACTGTGTCCTCTTCTGAAGGTGCATCACAATCCTCAAGCTCCTGTGTGGAAAGTGGTACTGGTGGATCCCCTAACACTTCAGTTTCTGAGCACAAGTGAGCCAGCCTCTTATGCATTTCTTCTACTAAAGATGGATCCAGAATCTGTTCCCCTTTTGGATCCCCACCCTCTAGTAACTCATCCCATGTTATGCTGTCATCCTTTGTAACCAAGATGTCTATTTGACCATCAGCCTGGATGTTCCAGGTGGTCAGTTCACTATTGACCTTATGTCTAAGTATCCCATCAATATAGGTATCCCCAGCATAGCACACTTTTATAGTTTGAGGTGTAACATTTATGTCCAGGTGCTTCTTATCAAATTTTGGGTTCAACTTCAAAGTAACAGTTATATCTTCAGATGTTTGCAGCCAAGTGTAGATAACTGTCTTAGAGACTTCCTCTTTGGCAGGTTCGGTTATTTCCTTCTTAGAGTCTTGAGAAAACTTAAATACATTATCAGAGGCCACATATATTGCTGTGCAGCTAGTCTCTATAGCAGCATAATGAACAATGCCCTTGCCTTGCAATTGGCGAAAGCTGGTTTGTTCCCATTGCTTTTTATTTTCAAAGGTTACCCAACTTAGCACCGAGTAAAAATGTTTGTCATTCTGGTGAACAGATTGAAGTAGACAGTGCAGTACTTCACAATTACCTTTTTCTTCAATTCTAGAGTCTACTATAATGAAGTATTGGTTGTTGCCTAGTTCAATAAGGCTCGAGTGCAATGTCTGCCATGTTTGATTCCGCCCTGCAGGTCTATTTCTTGCCCCAGTGTCCACAATGTGGAGATAACCAGTCCCATCACTGATTACAGCTAAATTACTTGATGGAAATGAAAGACAAAGATTAAAGTGGCCAGATTGCCTCTCAACATGAGCCGGGACATCATACACAACTCTACTTTGGAATGTGTGGTTAATGTTCTCAAAAGAAATGTATCTCACTTGTTGTTTGACATCGATGTAGTAGTAACTGAATGCATAGTCCCATTGGTCTAGTACAAGGTGATTGTGGAGTGCGAAGAGCTTGGCGTGTACGAATGAATACTGTAATTCATCTGGAAAAACTCTGTCTACTTGAGCTTCGAGGTAGTGCGAGTAATGAGAAAGCGCTTGCAAATTCAACTTGTAGCCCTCAAATTCATGGTCTAATAGCCGTCGGTCTGGTCTTAACTCCACAAGTGACGCTGGCATGATACTAGTAATTGAATAATTATTTATCAACTTTTAGTACCTACTTCTAAAATGTCTTCGCGTATTTCAAAACTTCGGTGATTGACATTGAATTGACGTTATATTATTTTTTTTTGTATATGTGTATAAGCACTCGTCAGAGATAAGCTGGTATTTCATACATTTGAATTATGCTTGCTTAATTTTAGTATGTCATCCCAAACTTAATTGAGGATTGCATTACCTAAACAAGATTGAATTTGAAATATTTATCAATATTTCGTAAAATCGCTTTGCAATTGATAAGATTTTGGGAAATATTTATACAGTTTTAAAATTAAAAATGTATTCGACTGATAAACTTGTTTCCATGTCATGAATAAATATAAAAAAAAGATTTTTCAGATTGACTTGTCAAATCAAACCAACTGAATCGAATACCTACATTTGTTTGAAAGTTAGGTCTGTTTATTTATATTTGTTTTTAAATATAATTTATGATCACGATACGATTAAACGATGAATGACTCCATAAAACATGAAAAATATCGTGATATGGAGTTTACTAGGTTGTCGCGACTTGTAAGTTTGATGATTAATATTCTTTCTGCAAATGCAATGTAGGAATTTTAAAATACCTTATACTTTTAGCACGAGTTTTACACGTACTCAGACCTTACGGATTTGGCTGAGAAATGTAATCTATACAAAGATGAAATGAATAGATGTAGAACTGTGGGTATACTGCAGAGCATAAATGGAAAATTTTATTTAACAGATGTAAGTTTGCTTGTAAACAAATTTGTGCTAACCTTCTGCTGTAAATATTTTATCATATTTATTATTTTAGCTGTTTTCACCAACAAACTTATCTGAACCCTCAGTCCAGGTGTCCATGGTATACTTGAAGAGCCCGCCCCAGTCGACAGTTATGCCATACCCAGTCCAAGTGTTTGGCATGCTACAGTGGCGAAATAGGCCAGTTATATTTGCTAAAATATTGCAGGTTTGGTACTCTCCTAACTCAATTTGTCAGTCCTTGGTACAAAATTGTAAAAATATACTTTGTTTAATTTCTAGCAAAAAAATTTGAATATTTGTCACTAACAACAATGATTAGAATAATTATATATTACATTTTTTATCTAAGATTAGTCAGCATGTATGAAGATTCTGAAGGATGTGGAGTCTCCTTAGTAATTAATTTTTTTTTATTACATTGGCCCAATGATCATTATCATGGCTAATTTGATAAATTTCCTTGTTCTTTTTGCTCAAATGTGGTTAAGATGGGTATTATTGTCAGACACTATATACAGTTATGTTTTCAGGTGTTGCCTGTTGAAACTGCCCTTATGTTAAGGAATGCATTGAGCGATGTCACCAAATTACATCTAGCTAGACCTGACAGTGGCACAGAAGAGGAAACCACATGATTTCTGCAAAGGACTGAAAATTGTGAAAACCTGAAGCATGACTGCATGACCAATCATGATGTAATGATGTTGGATTGAGGCAATAAAGATTAATCAAAGTAATTCTCATGTTTATGAAGTCTTAATAATAATGTCTAATAAGAAGTCATAATAATGTCTATTCAAGTTAGGTGATAAAACCATTTGATCTTCACAAGCTGAGAATTTTATTATTGTGATGCAAAAACTACCAAACTACTAGAATCTTCTTTCCCATAAACAAGTATTATAAGTATAATATTTACACATAAACATGAATAAGACTATGACTATAGCCATGATCAACAAGATAAGATTAACTCTCACATTGCAGATTGACACCAATATAAGAGATTGAATCCAAGCAATATTGATTTCTACAATTTCAAGTGCATTCATAAATCAAATTCATATCAATGAAAAGAATGCATATTTATTATATCTTAAAATAAATACATTAATTAACAATAAGTGATAAAATTTACAACACTCCATCACCAAATCAAGCACACTTGCTTTGATATACATATCAGCAATGAATATATGTGTATATACTCCCAAGCCACATGCCACCAACACTATAGTTAACAAGAACAACATACAAACATCGCCTCTGTTGGCTTATGTCTGTCCTGACCCCCTCCCCCTCCAAGTTGCTACGGGTTGGAGGAATACAAAACATTATTTGCCAAAAGAGACATAATATGTAATCTTGAAATATATCTGATGTAGGAAACAAACTTGAAATAATAATGATCCCATAAATATATATTTTTAAGCCATTAACTTTTTAATTCAAGTTGTTGCCATTGCAGTAGTCATAGATAGGGTTAATATTAATGTACTTGAATGGGAGCACTTCAAATATCCCTATAAAAAGTAACAGATAAACAATGAAATAATATTAATGTACTGATAGAAGTCAGTGTCAACACAATAGTGTAAACGTAATCTTTCACATATGTAGTACAAAAGCTTGTAAAATTGAAAACAATTATTGAAATAATTAAAACAATATTATTTTACTGTGGAATGATTTAGACCTAATATTTATTTTAGAAAGACAATTGTTAACACAATATTGTTTCAACAGGAGGGCAATACATTCCTTATATAATAAGTATGACAGTATACATGCAAACATAAACTTTGGTGCTGTTAAAATTTATAATAAAATCAATTAATATTGCAATTTAGAATGTTCATCTTTTGATAGCAAATGTGTTAGTGTCATCAGTATGCAGTATTAACATATGAAAACTCCACATGTGTCCCATATTTGTTACAAAAAGGATATATACCTCGGTATAGATTAACAGAAGAACAGAAGTACTTTAATAAAATTATAGGAACAATAGTATATCTGGAACATGAAAGCTTCAGTTATCAATTAAGGTAAATGCAACACTGTTGTCCCATTTATTAAGACAGCTACATGTTACATTGTGCACACTATTTAAATTTCACCTTCAACAGGAGGTAGTGGGACCGCGGAATACTAAGTAGTACTTTCTGGAACTGTTTACAGTACTCTACAGACTCTAAGAAAATGTCACTGTAAATATTATCTTAAGTATGTGTAGTAGAGTACAGATTAAATAATATGTGATGAAATATTAACTGTCATTTTAAATATCTGCAAGATATGACGTTACATATTTAATATTGCAGATATAATTTTGCCTCAGTCGTCATTGTACTCCTCACAGATAATTATTTTTAACTCTGCTTCACATGTTTTAGCTATTAATTTTGAGTGGTACACCTGCCGGTAAGTATGGGACGACCCTAGAGAACCCAGAAGTAAAGCACAATAACTAACAATACAACAGCTCCAGCAGTCACCTTTACTAGCATAGATTTTGTATTAAGGTATGTGGCATCCTTCTTGTATTTTTGAGACATCATCGACAGGGTCTGTGTCTTTGTGTCCAGTTCTGTAACAAAACATAACGTAAATTAGGGACTAAGACTAAAAAGTATATGTTTTAAAACAATTACCATGGTAAACAAGTTTAATGTCCTTTGTAATGATGCTATGACAAATGTACTGTGGCATAATAATTCTTATAATTTACAATAATGACTTAATATAATATAACACAGGTACCTGACAAGACAGCGCCACGTTGCAGTACATCGTCAATATTTTGCAGCATGATGCGCTGGACATCCCCCAGCTGTCCGCCGAGCTGCGAGGCGGCGCCTCTCCGCGCCCGGGCGCCGCCATCGGCATACTGACGTCTTGCGCGCTGCATCCACGTATCGAATTCTATAAATGTGTAGGGCCGAGTTACTGTGTTCACCTGCAATCACATTAATACCTCTATATAATACCTCACACCTTCCAAGGGGTAGGGGCAGAGGTGTATAGGTAGTACCCACACACCCACTTTCCACCAGAGGTATATTAGGTGCCAACGTAACAGATGGCGAGTCCATCGCCGTTACTCAAGCACGACTATTACATACGCCTTTTGAATTTCTTCTCAGACATATGCAGGTTTCCTCTCTATGTTTTCCTTCTCCGTAAAGCTCGTGGTGTGAATAATCACTGTACTTAAGTTCAGAAAAACTCATTGGTACAGTTGGGATTCGAACTTGAGACCTTTGCGTCGCAGGCAACTGCTTGAACCACTCAATATATGAATTTAATTTATAATTTATGTTATGGTCAACATACCCTTTTCCCGTACTGTTGGTAAAACTCCTGAGCTATTTCCTCTAGGTAACTGAATGCTAACCTCTTGCTGTAGTTCCTTTCACACAGCACTAAATAGCAGATCTCTTGTTCAATTAAATAGCTGCAACACAATGTAAAATAACAATCACTTTTTTATATTTATGGCAATACTTGTAGAAGACATAAGCCCTATTTTGATGCTTAAAACATCTACTAACACAGCACAAAACAGCTAATGTATTGTATTTAGGGAGAAAAAAAAAACTTTATGTAATGTGTAACAGCAATAAAAATTACACAATAAGGTACTGAGATAACATCATTTAAATATGTGTACATATTTTTCACAATGAAAATAAATCTGGATGAGGAAGTAAGCACTAAAAGAGGTAAAACCAAGGTACATAACAAGCGGCAGCTGTAACTCACTGGAAGAGATAGGGCCCAGTCTCGATGGAGCAGCGCGGCGGCGACTGCGGCCCTAGCTTCCTAAACAGCATTTTAGCTTGATTTTGATACTCCAGAACATTGCACCCACTCTGCGAACCACCAGCAAATTAAATTATAAACGTAATGAGAGCCAAATAAATAAGTAAACGTTGCAACTGGATCGAAACGTAAGCAATATTGCTTTGGATATAAAATATATTTTTGGAGTTACTACTAGTCGTGCTGTGAAATACGTGTTGTACAGGATGTGCAAGAGGTCAATGTTACTATTACAAGCAGTGAAAGTGCAAAATACCTGCTCATCTTCTTGCATAGTAGCAGCTAAGGGCAGGCCGTCGACAACCCTCGCGATCATTGTCATTAGAACCATTTTGAATGTTTAATTTGCTCTCACGATCACATATAAATAGCTACGTATTATCATAAATATTTTAAGCAATTTACAGCTTTTTTCTTCTCATTATTAGCAAATTAGAAAACAAAATGTGTCTTGACAGCTGTGCATTACACGTCAAAACGACGAATATGACAGATGTGACATGACAACAACACGTCGATGGACTATGGATGTCTTTCAAAGACAATATTTGAAAGCGTTCATAAATTACTTTATCGTCGTTGTTTCTTCTTCAAATCCATATTACTTCAAATTAAGGTGTGTTAATTCGATAACTCTCATATCGACAATACGCCTTTGCCCATTTTTTCTTGTTTTCTAAATAATATAATTTAATAAATGTGAAAGTTTGTGTGAATGTTTATTAGTAAATCATGCCAGAATGGCTCAACCGAATTGAATTTAAATTTGGCACAGAGAAATATTTTTCGCTGGATTAACACTGGAGTAACACAATATAATAATAATAATATATCCTCACGCCTTCCCACAAGGTTCCCCGAAGGGGTAGGCAGAGGTGTATAGGTAATACCCACACACACGATATGATATGTTTTATTCCAGAAAAAAATCTCAGTGCACGGATAGTAAAAATAATCAAACTTACTGATTCTAGCAAGGTTTTTTATATGTACCTAGTCGATAGTATTTAGAGGACATTGTGACGTAAAATTCGCAGCGAGCAAAAGAATTCCGCGGAACCACCTATCATCAGACTTATGCTCTTTTGTCACCTTTAAAGTTATATATTACCAGCCTTCCCCCAAAGGTGAGTAGTACCCATACACACGCTTTCCTCCGAAGATATATTGTAGGGACTACCGTTACAGAATTGCGAATCCATCACCGCTACTCAAGCACGACTATACATGCGTCTTTAAATTTCTCCTCAAACGTATGCAATTTCCTCACGATGTTTTCCTTCAGGAAATCCTTCAGAAGGATAACTGCCGGAAATAAGGTGAATGGAGCTATGTCGGCGTTGATGGGCAGTAAAAGTCTGAGTCAACGCGATTAGGTACCAATTACCTACCTTATTGTATGGCAGCGAAACCTGGGTATGTCAGAGGAAGTATGAAAATAGCTTGAATGCAGTTGAGATGCGATCTCTTCGAAAAATGTGCGGCGTAACGATATTAGATCGAATCCGCAATGAAGAGATTTGGAAATCAACTGGCGTGAATGAGGGCGTGATTGTAAAGATGAAGAAAGGCATGTTACGTTGGTTTGGACACGAAACAGATATACAAAGCAAAAGTGTGTGCAAGAAGAGGCAGAGGAAGGCCACGTTCCAACTACCTGGATCAAATAGATCGGACTCTGAAGGACGGAACGTTAAGAGTACTCGAAACCGACGAGCATGTATGAAGAGACTGATGAATGTGGACGAAGCGAAAGAGGTATGTAAGTCTAGAGAGAACTGGCGCTCTATACTCTCTGCCTACCCCGTTAGGGACTTGGCGTGATGATATGTATGTTCTCCTTCATCGTAAAGCTCGTGGTGTGACTAATCACTTTGTAGTTGAAGGTTTAAGTTAAAAGATATAATCTGCATTTGGTATTTAATGCATTATGTTGTGGAGAAAAAACAAGATCTTTGTATTTTATTGTGAATATTTTATTAACATTATCATCATGCATCAAATTTACGTGCTAACTCATTTACACTTATAACTAACTATACATAGAAAAATAACTTAACTAAGGGGCAAAATACAGTATTTTGTAAAATTAAACAACTAAGTTACAATTAAAATATCGGACTTCAACTGCATAAAACTAAAAGCAAGTATAACGCAAAAATCACTGAATCGCACAAACTCTCAGAACAAATCATCAATTTTTTAAAATGTTTTAAGCAAAATGAAAGCGACATCTTTTCTCGAGTAGCAAAGCTAAAACTAATTTTAAAAACATATATAGATCAAAAAGTTGATGTTGTAAATATACATTCGCACCGGGAATGAATTACGTATTCAAATAATGGACATTACATTTATTAACGAGCAAAGATACGTACCACATTGAAATAGTATTAATGACAAAATGTTGTTTCACGTATAGTGGCGATCGCAGCGCCCTCCCTCTAATACCAAATTCACTAACCTTCTCATTGCTTGCATGCAAAATATTTTCATATTTCACCTATCTAGCGACTCGGACTACGATTCGTCCGCGAGGGTGTGCGTAGGTTCACGTACGTATAATGTATTTACAAGAATGATGTTCGATGTGCAAAGTTCGCGCCGCGTCCCAATAAAGCGCTCATATCAATTACTTTTAAACCAAATTATGATACTAAGACTAGGCTCAATTTTTAAATAATTTCATTAACAATAATTTTCTCGAGGTGCCGTTAAAATTTACATTGAAAATTTAAGTACATTATTTAATTAGAAACTTTGATTTTTCAACAACATCAATTCGACTAAAATTATTTTAAAACACTTCCGAGCATCATTTTAAATGCTTGCTCATACATTTTGCATACTAACCGGTAACTAGTATCTCACATTGTCGATTAGCATCTCACACTAGCCGAATTATAAATTCTGAGAGCGTCCACCCGCCATCTTGTGGTCCATTCATTACCTACTATATTCAATTTATTCATAAAGATATATTACAATAAAATTTGTAACCTATAGAACGAAATTTCCTATAAAGGAAAGATTTTTCAAAAGTACTACGGCGGGCCCCAGGCGCTACTCTATTGGTTGCATTATGCAATATGGCCGCGGGCCCGCCACCGTACTGTCATACACAGAATAAATAAGTTAAAACTTACAGTTATATTTACAAAAGCATAAGAAGTTGTGCCGAAATGAAAGAATAATGAGAATTCCAACTAGCTATATAAAAATACGATTAAAATTCCACTTTTTTTTTTAATTTCACATAATAAACATCACATGAAAACGGGCACTGGTTTGTTCATAGTAGTTTGGACACTGAGATCTTTAGGTCTAAAGTCTAACGCACTGGGTGTATATATGTATATATATATTGAGAAGTTATGTCAACCTGTATGTAGTTGTGTCCAGCACGTAGCCATGTCCGCCACCACCGGTCCCTCGTCTAGCACCCATTGTACGACACGTCGTCTCCCTAAGGCTCGCCTGGCGGCAGGCCGCTGTCTCTCCTACTCTCATACTGACTCCTACACCCATACTTTTGTCATCGTTACACCTCAATACAAAAATATAGCGAGCGGAGTCCAGGCGCCCGCCGCCGCACACACGTCAATCCTCGACCATACATCTACATTATCATACAAAACACTATGGTACACACTAGAGGGTTCGTGTTGTCTTTGCTTCGAATGAAGGTATTAACCGACTACATCGAAATGAACTAGGCTACACCTTATCGATCTCTCGTACTATCTAGTTAAAAGTATTATGAATCATTAACATTGGACCACAAATCGTAATTAATTATTTAATAATATTTATTCAGGTAACAAAAAATAGAGGCCTCGCGCTATTCACTAAAAACAAATGAATGATATCTGATATGCAGATGAAACAAGATGCACTCTATATACAATGTGTAGGTATATATAAGTATATATGTATTTGTATGTCAATATATAGCGTGATATGTAAGAGCGAGATGGCGCGCGCGCGGCCTCTTCCAACGAGCCTACAATAAGTTTAAATAAACCAAACAACCTAGATCATATTCACCTAATAGAGCTCACTTACAACAAAACATAATTACACTTATGATTAACGCTCAAAGTCATCTTAACTACATTTATTATCAGTTTCCTAACAGAAAGTTGGCAGTTGATATCAGTACACGCGTAGAATTTACACAAAATTCCACAAAACTAACATATAAACTCCAAAATGTTTAATATCATTTGACAATTCAGCTTGGGAAGAAGTGGATAGACTATGTCACGTGACAACCGACACGGGTCACACCTACAACATATACTTACTATGATATACTTATATAATGTATGCATGTCCGACAATTTCACTATAAATATATGCATGCATGTTTGTATGTACGTATATAATTAGTGATATAATATATATATATAGAATCAACAGCAGGGAGGTCCTTCCGTTTGTAACAAGGTGTAAATAAGCAGATGGCCTTAAAAGCACCAAAAGTCAGTGAGAACATACATCTGAGGATTCAATAATACTATTATAAACATTATTTTTGTCATTATATAAAGATTTTACGTAAATATCTCTCCACAATAAACTCTCATCATTTGTATAGTATATGTAAGTATAACATATATTGCGGACGTGGTGTATAAACCGGAGGCGTCCTCCGACCAAAGTCATATGAAAGTGTTGCGTTGTTGAGGTAGGAAGTTCCCGCGGCTCCGTCCGCTCACCAATAGTTCCTTGCAACATGGTTCGCTCACTTAGCAGACGTAGTTGCGCTTCTGTAATACCCCTAAATATATAAACATTTGAGCAATCGATTTCGTCTCTCCTATTTTTGTATATAAATATTAAATTCAATGATAATTTATATTAGTTCGATTTGAGAATAACATTATCTTAGTAACAATCATTAGAAGCGATCTGAGAACGTAATGCATGATGACTTGAAAAATATAAGAATTTAACTTTATTGACAAAAGGGAAGAGCGAAATGAACATCGCGACTCTACAATGTATAACGTGTGAGAGACAGTCCGTCCCGCGCGAGGTGGCGGCACTGCGCGGCCGCGGGGCTCTACGCGAGCGAGCAGTCGATCTCGACGATGTCCTTGGGCACGTCCACGAACTGGTACACGAGCCGCTGGCCGTCCACCTTGGCGAGGATGCCCCGCTGGTAGTAGTAGCGCAGCGCGCGCCCCATCGTCTCGTAGTTCATGTCGGGCTTGTTCTTGTGGAGCCCCCACAGTCGCGACACCGCCTTCGAGTCCACCAGCTTGAATACGCCCTTTTCACGGTTCGTCCACTTGATGAAACGGGGGCAGTACTCCCTGTCCTGGAGCAGCTTGAGCAGGAACTCCCAGAGGTAAGTGGTGGATCCCTCCCGCGACTTGCGCTTGACTCCGGGCGCGGGTGGCGCGTCGGTGCGCGCGCGCTTCTTCGGCTTCAGCTTATTGTGGTGGTGGTGACGGGGGTAGTCGCCGAAGTCGAACACTGAGTAGGGCAGGTCGTCGTGGGGGAGGGGCGGCGGCGCGGGCGCGGCGAAGTGGTGCCCGCCACCCCCGCCGCCGTAGCCGTAAGCATACGCCTCGCGCTCCCCTACTCCGCCAACTGGAACCAACGAAACAACACTAGTTAGACATGATTTTACTTCAGTTTTACTTCTACTAACTATATAAGAGTAGGAAACCGATCTACGAGTAGCATCACGCGGTACACATCGATACATAACTGGACGAAAACTGTTACAAGGGCGCAAAGTTGGCACACCGCCTAATTCATGAAATAATTTTAATGATTCTGAGATTTCTTATATATAAATCATCGGCGTGCACGCATCGTATGTTTGTCGAGGCAGGTGAAAGTGATATGGTGTCCCAATATACTCGTATAGTGGTTGTCGTATGGTCGCGAGGTGCGAATGTTTATCTAACAGCCAAACCGACACTACTAAACAATACTGGGACTAGAATATCTCCCACAAGACTAGGGACGTTGTCAAAACTGATTAGCGTATTTTAATAACAATTTTTGGTAACAATCATGTGAATTATGTTTGGTATAGTTTATTTTAGGAAGCATTTGAACTGAGCTGAAGAACTATCTACACCGTTACAGTATACAATGTTTTTGTGTATTTAAGTCAAACGCAAGGGTTCCAGTCGAGATCAAACGAACGTCTATATTGGAAGCTTAGCTCTTGTGACGTTCCTGTATTTTAGCGAAGCAAATATTTTAAATGCAACCTTGTGGTAGTCACCTTATATTGAGGTGCATTTGTGTACATATAAATATACAAGTGCTAAATATCTAGTTCATCATACCAACTTATTCAAAAGTAAATTAGACACGAGACTTAAAGCTTACTAAAAGTACTAAAACATGTCAAGTAGTATGTCGCAACAATTGTCCAACATCTGCTTTAGATATGTAGTCAGTTGTTGTTTTTTTAATAAACGAGGAAAATAGTTTGGTCTAGCGGCGCTAGCGGACATTGAGGTCAAGGCAAGTTGCGCCGACGCAACCGCGCGTTTATCGCTACACAGGCCTATTGTCTTATCACTTCACTCACTGCTTGAATTAGTTCACAAAATTGACTAAATACCATCCACAAATTAAATATCTAATAGAAAAAATAGCAACTTTTTAAAGTTGAAAAAGTGTTGCCAATATTTATACTTGTACTATACAATATTTATAGTATTTGCAATCTATATGAATTTTGCAGTAAATCTTTATCACGAGGGATCCGTTCCTCTTTCAAGACTACGGCTACATGTCCTAGAATTGTATATTTTTTCTTCAATAAATGTATTTTTTAATCCTGTAAATTAATCTAGTAAGCGAATTATTTAAGGATATTGTATTGTTGTGATTTGTCTATTCCTAGTTCAAAAGACTTAAACGAGGGCAAAAAATGCTGGGAGAAATTGGAAGAATTCATCTTACGATACACATTGGCATTACAATATAAATACGCGCAAAAAAGTAATAATCCATTATGCAAATAGATGAACATGCTTCTTGTTAGAGCAGAGAACGTTGTTTTGTTCTAATGGCCAAGCCTCGGGGGGATCAGGGTACACCGAGTACACAATGAGGAAATTACATGTAATGTCCTAGACAACAACGGATATTTAAATAGAGCCACATTATTTAAGCGTAGATCAGGTATCTACATAATTTATATATATATATATATATATATATATATATATCTGGTTATTTCCACATTATTATTTTCAAAGGTCGCCATTAGATGACTGAGAAGGTTCGCCTTCTCGAGTTAATATCATATCTTCCTCTAATGAGTTACGTCTAGGTAAACAGGAGTGTTAGATATGTATGTAATATGTTCTATCATTTGGCACGCAAATGAGTTCCTGGTTCTAAAATATTCTCGCAATGTTTGGGCGCGAGTAGGAAGGTATGTGTAACCGATAAACAAGTCACCGGTGGTCGCGGCGCGCCATTTTATTTTCTAATATTATCTAATGTACGTATGTATTTTCGCGCGGCTTATCTGCCGGTCATTGACCCGACTGGCCGACACGTGTAGTCTGACATATCGACACTTCTTGACGTTGCGTAACGTACTTAAGTCTAAGTAAATGTTATGATCTACATCATACATGCACTAGGACGAGGTTGTTTGGACGGATTTCAGTCCACATCAAATATGTCTCTGACGGCTAGTGAGTATGTGATTACCTACTCACCTCTGCCTACCCCGTCGGAGACTCTTGTGGGAGGATGGGAAGATTTATTATTATTGTAAAATTATCATCGTTGGATCATTTATTGATGTCGTATCTCAAATATTTTAGTGTAGAGGATTGGGTATCAAAAATCTTAAGTTGAAAATTTTAATAAGATCATAATTATTTGTAGTGTTGACTGGCGTCTCGCTGGTCACATGGCATGTATACATATTGTTGGAAGAGAATACAGAGAATACAGAGAATACAGAAGGTTTTCTTTATACATTAATTAGATAATGTAGATATGGGACTGTACAAAACAAGTAGCGCCAAGGATAACAATATATTAATATTATTATATATATCTTCTTTTCTATCATTCTTCTTCTTCTATATATATCTTACCACAAGGGTCCTCGAAGGGGTGGGTAGAGGTATTTAGGTAGTACCCACACAACCACTTTCTGCCATAGATACATTTTAGATGCCAATGCGGCAGATGGCGAGTCCATTGCCGTTACTCAAGCACGACTATACATATGCCTTTGAATTGCTTCTCAGATGTATGCAGGTTTCCTCTCGATGTTTCACCGTAAAGATCGTGGTGTGACTTATCACTGTACTTAAATTCAGAAAAACTTATTGGTACACTAAAGCTTAAACTTTAATGCACATTGCCGATGTGTTCCTGTTTTGCGATATATATTCTATATTATACTATATCTCACATTTTATTTCAGCTTTGGAAGGAAGTTGGGTTATCCAGGTCTATCATGTTATATATCCTTTATTAATAGTGATATCTGTATAAGTACCTAACTTGAGCGAGCGCAAGCCATTTGTTGCTTCGAAACGGTGGCTGTGTACTGACTATATACATACAATTTTAATGCACCGTTCCGCGAACGATACTAACATAAAATCCATGGGAAGCGAACAAGGCGCAGTAAAAACTGGCATTTTATGCGCTGGCCAGTCTATTTTTAGCGCACGCGCAGCCAGGGCGCAACGCATCCCACTGGCTATGTAAGATCAAGGCCAAGCCTGCCCGCTTGCTTAGAATGTCATCCTCACTGAGCAGCCGCGAAAGAAAATTACACATTTTCCTTTTACGTTTAAAATAAACCCTATAATTCTAGCTATTAGGTAGGTTTTGCAAGGTGTTATAGTCAGCCCCGGATGGGAACATGTTCCGGCGGGGAGGGTAACCGGTTGCTTCCCGCCGGTAAACGGGTGACCCACTGGTGAGCCCACAGACCTCCTGCGATATAAACCCAGCGGGTGTTTTACGTTTGAAAGCCTTCAGTCGTTGGATAAATGTTAGCTTCTATTGCTATGCTAATGAGTTCCCTATGGAGGGTTGATGTTGCTTCTTAGTTCAAAGGTTCACACGTTGGATTTAATAGATTGTACTACATTTACTACGCCTCACTATATCCTCACGTCTTCCCACAAGGTTCCCCTAAGGGGTAGGCAGAAGTCTATAGGTAGCACCCACACACCCACTTACGGCCAGAGCCAGAGGTGCCAACGTTATAGTGGGCGAGTCCATCGTTCCTCAAGCACGACTATACATATGACTTTGAATTACTTCTCAGACGTATGCAGGTTTCCTCTCGATGTTTTCCTTCACCGTAAAGCCCGTGGTGTGACTAATCACTGTACAATTTAGTACACTATACTACAATATTTTCAAATTTGACATATTCTTATTACGTTGAGCGCGTCGTTAAATGAGTAATGTTAGAAGTTCTCGTCAACTGACGGAACATAAAAACAGTGACGAGTTATCAGTTGGCAAAAATGATAGTCTATTTTAAACTGCGATAAGGAGTATTAGATGGATAAGATAGCGCTGAGCGTTTCCTCAAAGCAACTGTACATTTTGCATGGAGTTACGTCAGTGTATGAACATCGCTATCTGGTATTTTGAGGCGGAAGAGATAATGTAATGAAGCTTGGTGCGCGCTGCACATGTTTATATACAATAATAATACGAGTTAGGTGTTTGAAACACCACTCCCGTCACGACAAGTGGCTTAAACATTAAGGACAGACACATATTTTTCTAGAACCTTTATCCAGAACATCAATACTAGCCGGAAATACATACTTATAATAATTAGCAAGAGATTTAGAAAATTTATAAAACACCCTATGGGTGTCCCTATGAAATCTGAGAATTGTCTTCAAATGTTCTGGGATTCCGTCATCAGTTTCTGTATTGGTGCTAATGGGAAGTATAGTTTCTCCATCAAAAAATAGCTTCTCGAATCGCTCCAGGCACCAGGCCACAAAAGAGATATTCCGACAAATTTAGGACCTCCTCCTATTTTGAAGTCGGTTAATTAAGTTAAAGTGGACGTTTCACTATGTTTTTAGTCAGTTCTAACCAGTGTTGACCGAGTCCCTTGTCTTTCAACCCAGGCCAAGTAATAGTGTAGTTGCATCTTGGAAACAAGTATAAATTTGCTTGTTTTCCTGTGCGACCGGAAAGCGGTGTGCGTGTTTCTAAGATTGGCCGATGCATCGCTGTGTCCGTGTGTGCGCAGACGGCCGGGATGCGGCGCGGGCGCAGCCAATGACCAGGAAATGACGCCGCCGCCTGACCTTCACGCACGCACACACGCGCCATGCGCTCCCGCACTTCACACTACGGGATTTCAGCATACACACACGCTAATTTATGTATGTAGGTACATAAATGTATATGGGCAAATTATAGCACTAAGACTTGCGAGGTTGCAAACCATAAATGTACGAGCGATAGAAAGCATTTTGGTATGCCTTACCGCCTGTGGGAAGGTACAGACCAATTGTTAACCGCAATACCTATATTTTAATAACAATCGGGCGTTTATCTACTTTTTATCCTGTTTTCGAGTTGAGGGCAGAGTGTGTTAGTTCATCAACTATAAACATTGAGTGCATATAATATGAAGGTGACATTTCGCTGATATCGTCGCATCCCGATAATAAATGTTTTAAATAAAAACATTGCGCAACCTCGCGCCGCCGCCCGCGCCGCGCCCAGCCCGTGGTGAAGTGGTGTTTACGTGAATCTGTAATTCCAAGATGGCGTCCTATTTCCCCGCGGTGAACTAGCACTGCGTTAGGTAAGGTCAGCACTGCGCGTGCGCTGCACTTTACGTAACCGCGATAACGCTAGAGGGCGACACTTGTATTGAGGTCATGAGGGGCGAGCCGCCACATACGTCTTCTATTGAGATATTTACTATGGAATTAGTTCTAACTAAATTATTTATAGTTTGCTCCACAGTCCATCAAACAAACAAACGAACGCCTTTATATATTGCAACTTTAGACGAAGTGAGTAAAATTTTGACAAGAACTGCTGATATCAGTATAATAAATTATGAAATCGAATATGTTTATAAAAACCAACAATATAGGATAAATAAGCTTGCCTTATGTCAGCCAATATAACAGATGTTTCCACGCAAGATTCAATTTTGCATTCCAATTTTATTGGACTGTTGTGTTTACTAATACCGATGCATGTAAATTGGTGATTTTCTGGTAAACACGCAATAAAGGACCGTGGAATTCATGATTTGCAATCATTTGCATCCGAATGCGGTTCACTCACACCGCTACGGGACGAATTGTAATGTCACTGCGTTTACTGCTATTGGGTACGTAGTAGACTATATTGATAGATTGATATTGCCAGAGGAATATTGTTAAGCAGACATAGTCGGAATAATGGGAGGTGTATTGGATCGAGTAGTTGATTAGTGTGAGGAATGAGTGACACCACGAGCTTTACGGTGAAGGCAAACATCGAGAGGAAAGCTGCATATTCTATTCTATCTGGAAAGCAATTCAAAAACGTATGTATAGTCGTGCTTGAGTAGCGCCGATAGACTCGCAATCTGTTACACTGGCATCTAAAATAAATCTCCGGCAGAAAATGGGTGTAAGGGTACCTAAACACCTTTGCGTACTCCTTCGGGGATCCTTGTGGTAATGGCGTGGAAATAGACATGTAAAAACACTGAACGAATAAGTTCCTTAGTAACAGCGTAACGTATTGCAAAGACTGACTAATGACGACATCTGTAAAAGCCTGTAAAAAAGTAGTGGTCGTGCCGGAGGAGGAGACCGGAGTGGACCCGGCCGCTGCATCAGGGGGGGATCGGGGGCCCTTCCGACTTCCGCTCCGGCAATCCGCACTACCTGTACATCACTGTGGCGGATTGAGACTGCGCTTTGTCCTCGTTGATGCCGACACAACGATTCCTCTTCTTCCTTTTCAGCACCCTTAAAAATCAATAATGGCCAAATACAAAAATAGTAGATTTTTCTCAGCGGCCTCCCCATCCACATTAAAAATGGACTTTTGCAACATCAGGGGACTTCATTCTAACCTAAACGCAGTCCACCAACACCTTGAGACGACGCAGCCGACTCTGCTATTTCTGACGGAGACGCAGATATCCTGCCCCGATGATACATCGTACCTGAACTACCCCGGGTACAAGATGGAACACAATTTTGTGCGCCGCGCCGGGGTATGTATGTACTTCCGGGAGGATATTTGCTGTCGACGTCTCCACGGCCTTGAAGACAGAGACCTGTCAATTTTGTGGGTGCGTGTAGACTATGGTGGCAACACCCGAATCTACGCGTGCCTTTACAGGTCCCATAGCGGTGACACAGACACAGTTCGCCTATTTGAGCACCTGCAATCGACAACGGACAAAGTACTTGAGCGGTACCCCTCCGCGGAGTTGGTGGTTTTAGGAGATTTTAACGCTCACCATGTTGAGTGGCTTGGTTCTCGGTCCACTGACTGCGCGGGGAGGGCTGCTTACGAGCTTGCCCTGGCTTATGGCTTCTCGCAACTGGTACAGGAACCAACCAGAATACCTGATATCGAGGGCCATACAAGCTCCTTACTGGACCTTCTGCTGACCACGCGACCGGACAGCTATTCCATCTCGGTGGGTGCGCCGCTTGGCACATCCGACCACTGTCTGGTCCGGACGCAAGTGCCGTGCGCAAAGGCCGAAGTGCCGCGACCTCCGGGGCGGCGGCGCATGTGGCACTACAAGGCAGCAGACTGGGATGGATTGCGTGAAGTTTACGCATCGTACCCGTGGAGGCAGATCTGCTTCGCATCAGAAGATCCAGACCCCTGTGCAGCAGCCGTCGCTGAGACGATACTGGCGGGAATGGAATGCTACATTCCAAACTCGCTAGTAGCTACAGGGGTAAAGAAACAGCCGTGGTTTAATAAGCCCTGCAAGGAAGCTAAATTATCCAAGCAAGCCTTGTATGAGGAGTGGACCACGGCTCGATCCAATCTGGACCCCAACATATCTGATGCAAAGCGGAAACTTAATGCTGCCTCGAGGCACTGTAAGCGAGCGATTGCCAGGGCGAAATTCGATTTCGTCAGCAGAATTGGTAAGAGACTCGCTAGCTACCCTTCTGGCAGCCGTGCTTTTTGGTCCCTTGCCAAGGCTGCTGAGGGAAACTTTTGCCAGTCGTCCCTACCACCACTCCGTAAGCCGGATGGTAACTTGGCCCACAGTGCCAAAGAGAAAGCGGATCTATTGGGCTCTCTCTTTGCCTCGAACTCAACTATGGATGACGGAGGCGCCACACCGCCAACTATCTTGCGGTGTGAGAACTCTATGCCGGAGATAAGCATAACCCAACGGGAGGTCCGGCGGGAGATGCTGTCTCTGGACGTCCATAAGTCGAGCGGGCCAGACGGTATTCCGGCAGTGGTGCTTAAGCAGTGTGCTCCTGAATTGTGTCCTGTTTTGACGCGCCTATTCGCGCTTTCCTACTCCACCCAAAAAGTCCCAACTTCGTGGAAGACCGCCCACGTGCACCCAGTGCCCAAAAAGGGCGATAGATCAGACCCATCAAATTACAGGCCGATCGCCATCACCTCCCTCCTCTCTAAAATTATGGAGCGAGTGATTAACACGCAACTCCTGCGATATCTAGAGGGTCACGGTTTGTTGAGTGACCAACAGTATGGCTTCCGCCACAGTCGCTCAACGGGTGACCTTCTAGTATATCTCACGCACCGTTGGTCACTCGCCATTGAGAGTCAAGGTGAGGCATTAGCTGTTAGCTTGGATGTGGCGAAAGCGTTCGATCGGGTCTGGCATCGCGGTCTTCTATCGAAGCTTCCATCCTACGGACTGCCAGAGGGATTATGCAAATGGGTCGCCAGCTTTCTGTCCAGCAGATGCATAAGAGCCGTCGTTGACGGTAGCTGCTCCGAAAGCATGGACATTAATGCTGGAGTCCCGCAAGGCTCTGTGTTGTCCCCGACTCTGTTTCTTCTGCACATTAATGACATGCTTTCTATTGAAGGCATTCATTGCTATGCGGACGACAGCACTGGGGACACCTACTACACGGGCCGTGCTAATCTCCCTCGTTCCACTGTGGAGGAAAGTCGCGAACGACTTGTGTCTGAAATCGAGAGTACACTTCGCAGTGTCTCCGATTGGGGTCGACTAAACCTAGTCCACTTCAACCCCACTAAGACACAAGTGTGTGCGTTCACTGCTAAAAAAACTCCATTCGCTGTGGCTCCACAATTCCAGAACACTCCCCTGAACATCTCGGAGAGCATTAGGATCCTTGGGGTCGATATTTCTAGCGACGTTCAGTTCCGTGGTCATTTAGAGGACAAGGCTAAGCTGGCGTCGAGGAAGCTCGGTGTGCTCAACAGAGCTAAGCAGTACTTCACATCTTCACAAAGGCTGCAACTTTATAAGTCGCAAGTTCGGCCACATATGGAGTACTGCTGCCACCTGTGGGCTGGAGCCCCTGGATACCAGCTAGGGCCTTTTGACGCGGTTCAGAAACGCGCCGCTAGAATTGTCGATGATCCTTTGCTCACAAGCGGCTTGGAATCACTAAGTCTGAGGAGAGACTTTGCCTCCCTGTGTGTGTTCTACCGCTTGTATAACGGGGAGTGTTCAGCAGAATTGTTCGACATGATGCCCACTTCCACCTTCTACCACCGCACCTCTCGCCATCGACGGGGAATTCATCCCCATACCTTGGAACCACAAAGGTCTCGCACTGTGCGCTTCCAAAGGAGTTTTTTTCCGCGAACGCTCAGGCTGTGGAATGAGCTCCCCGTTGAGGTTTTCCCTGGAGAGTACAGCATGGAGTTCTTCAAGAAGGGTGTGAAAAGATTCCTGCAGGGTCGGCAACGCGCGAGTGATACCCCTGGTGTTGCAAGCGTCCATAGGCGCCGGTAACCGCTTACCATCAGGCGCACCGCATGCTTGTTTGCCACCCAAGTGGTATAAAAAAAAAAAAAAAAAAAAGCCTTGTTTTTGTTACTTTGTCGTTTAATAAGCCGTGGTGGCCGAGTGGTTCGAGCAGTTGCCTGCGACGCAAAGGTCGCAAGTTCGAATCCCGACTGTACCAATGAGTTTTTTCTGAACTTAAGTACAGTGATTAGTCACACCACGAGCTTTACGGTGAAGGAAAACATCGAGAGGAAACCTGCATACGTCAGAGAAGAAATTCATGGCGATGGACTCGCCATCTGTCACGTTGGCACCTAATATACCTCTGGCGGAAAGTGGGTGTGTGGGAATTACCTGTACACCTCTGCCTACCCCTTCGGGGACCCTTGTGGGAAGGCGTGAGGATATATTATTTATTATTACTTTGTCAATTGAGAGCAGCGTCATGATTGAATCACTGACAATTATCTGCTGAATGTAAATCGAGCACAGCGCTGAGGTGCTGGCGTCGACCGGTTCCCGCTGTCATGTACTTTCCTTGCGTAATGTGCGGTAATTGTGCTCGCGATTTGTGACGTCGCCTGCATTTTGAGTCTTCTTTGAAACTTCGTGTAAATTCTCACTTTCAGCGTTTTAACCGGTTGGTAGTATCACAATAAAAGCGATTTAAAAGAGGAGACTGTACAATATACAAAGCGTATTTAACATATTTTTAATGCGCGTTTTCTACGCACTACAACTACGGGTAATTGTATTCTCTGTTAATTTGTAGATACATATATATCGAGAGAACTGGCGCTCTATACTCTCTGCCTACCCCGTTAGGGACTCGGCGTGATGATATGTGTATGTATGTACAAATATATCGAATCTGATGCGACAAAATGTGTTACTTACTTGGCGAGCCACATGGCGTTGGTATGAGAATAAGTAGCAAAGTGAAATGAGTTTAATACTCAGTGAAAATTATTGATGTATAAGTTCAAAGCGAGCCAATCGGCAATCACGTACTAGGGATCATCATATTAACAGCCGTATGTAAGGTAACGTGTCCATTACGACATCCTTCCGTTTAGGCAAATATGATGCCAATATTTGTTCAACTGTACGAATGGCATGTCGCTCCCGAGGCTGACTAATACGTACTTGTAATTGTCGAAAATGTTGCAAGTTATTTAAAAAAATTACCTAAGAGACTGACGAATGTGGACGAAGCGAAAGAGTTATGTAAGTCTAGAGAGAACTGCCGCTCCACTGTCTCTGCATCGCAGGTTCGATTGGATGCTGGCTGTTGTGTGATGAACACGCGTATTTGTACTTTACATTTGTCTCATGTATTTACATATATCGTGTATGAAGCCGTGACGGCCGAGTGGTTGTACAAAGACTGCAAGTTCGAATCCCAACTGAACCAATGAATTTTTTTGAACGTGAAAACAGGAAAACATTGAGAGGCAACCTGCATACATTTGACAAGAAATTCAAAGACTTATGTTTAGTCGTGCTTGAGTAACGGCGGATTGCTTCCTGGATTGAAATGGATTCTGTCACGTTGGCACCCAAAATATATCACCGGTGTTAAAATCGATGTGTGGGTACTACCTTAACAGCTCTGCCTACACTTTCGGGAACTTTAGTGGGAAGGCATGAATATGGTTGTCTTTTCCCCATAGTACAAGCTTTGATTACAACTGGGGCAATTCGTGTGGAATCGTCCTAACGTATCATTCGTTAACATTGAATGTATTTACGCAGCATACTAATACATGAAGTGCGGGCGTAAGATATTTGTTATTGTGTTATTAACAGGTGTATATTCCAGGAATATTGTCTAGCATTTCATTGAATCGAAGCATTCTACATATGTCTATGTTTCAGGCCTTCCCCCAAGGGTCCGTAAAGGAGTAGCCAGAGGAGTACAACGCCTCTTTTAGCCCGAGATATATTTAGGTGCCAGCGTGACACATGGCGTGTCCGTCGCCGTTTCTCAGACACGACTATGGGATCACATATTTGATTGTTTTCAGGTTTCCTCTCGATGTTTTCCTTTACTATAGAAATAATTTTAGAAAAAAGTTATTAGTACAGTCGTAATTCGAACTTGCAACCGTTGCGTTGCAGGGAGCCACTGGACCACCACGGCTCTGGGTATATATAATCTAGCTTTACATATCGTTGCACGGAGTAAGTCAATGTTATTACGAAGATGTGCGTATTAATAATGGAAATGAGTTGAATTTTACCGGCGTACATGTATGTACATATATATATGTAAACACGGAAAACGTTGTCTCATTTAATATACTGCCGTAATTGTTCTTTGTGGACGACATCTGTACATATTGGTACAAATGTTGATCAAAAAATATCACATTTGGTTGCCGGGCTACTAAGCTTGATGATACGGGATGATTGGATATTTAATTACTACTCCTATATTATGAAAATAGGATTTCAGGAAAACCCTGGGAATAGCTCTGTCCCTGGATTTTGTAATATGACGTTAAAAGTTATACATGTTTAAATTTTTTTGATTATTCACAATTCCAAATTGATATCATTACGTTACGCCTCATCCCTTATGGGGTCGGCAAAGAGAGAAGACCGCCAGTTCTCCCTAGACATCTTTCGCTTTATTTCACATTCATCTTTTTTTTTTTATATGTACATGTACCTACGATTTTTTTTATTCGATAAATACAGCCAGTATTATTTTATGAACAAAGACAGTTAATTTTTTTTTAATTTTTTTTTTAAACGCGTGCTCCGGCACAGCGTATGAGACAGAATGCGAACTAGATAACTAGTGACTTCCCATTTAGATAATGGCGAACATAATTAACGTAATGACGAATTATTACGGACTAAATGTAAAAAGAACTATTTAGTACGCAATTTTACAAAAACGTTTCTTTTAAAAATACTAGGAATAGTGAATGTCAGGAGTGTGGATAAATCTTTTAAACAATCTTGATACTTTTACTAATTTCAAAACTGTTGATGTTGGATATATAAATAATATTACAAATGTGTATTGTCTGGTTGTATGACGCCCAAAAAGTGTACCAGCTGATCGATGAATCTAGCATGCTGAGTGTACCTGGGGATATACAGCACCCTACTGCAAAGGGCATGTGTATTTGAAGACTTGCAATACACTGAGAGTCATCGCTGTGCGAATGCCGAATGCATAAGGGACGAATTGGCCCAATTACTGCCAGCATGGTCATCTTAACGTGCTTTAAGTATTAAGCAAATAAATGAAATATTAATTATATCAATGAATAAACCATAATTGTAGAGACCCAACAGCCAAAGATAATAATTTCACAAATGCACTCCGCATTCTGATAAAATACAATTTGTGTCATTGTTTTGTCTTTATTAAAGTAACAATATATTATAATGACTTACGTAATTATCAGTAAAAGTTTGACATTAAACGATATGAAAGGACATTACAGGAATATTGTGTTGGGGCTGGACGATAGCCGGCGGTGTTATCGGGTGCAGGGTATCTGTGTGCATACACATATGTGCTATACATATATATAAGGCCTACTAACATTATAAATGTTTGTGAGGGTGTCAGAGATAGATTAGGTGGATTAACACCCATTGGCACCTGATTGTAAATTATTTCTCGATTGTAAATTAGTTCTGTTATAATATTCCAAATAATGCCTCCAAATGCCTTCCCAGAGCGATATGCACTTTTGTTTACATTTTTTTTAAATATTATAATACAGATGTAAGTTATCTCTTAAATCTGTATTTATTAATTTAAGTGTATTGTATTCTTTTGACAAATTAATGTCTTAAACTACAAACAACTACATGTGTTTGTGTGGGTACTACACAGCTCTACCTAACCCTTCGGGGACTCTCGTGGCAAGATGTGAAGATACATTATTATTAACAAAAATGAAACTAAACGCGAGTAAAACCGGGTAGCATATACGTGTAGCAAGTATAGCCGCGCCGGATGCGGTCATCGAGATACGCTAAGAGACTGGTACAAATAAATGTACTGTTTAAATAGGTCGGTTAACGAATGCAGTGCCCGATATTGTGTAAGGTCAGGTTCACCGGGGTTGGCCTTATCACTCGACGCAACGATACCGCCGACACTCGAGCTCGAAAACGTGATCGCGCGGAAATGCACGTGGAAAATATATGCCTGTATGCTCGGGGTCGATGACGAATGGCTTTTGAAGATCTCTAAATCAAAAATCAAAATATTTTATTCAACGTAAGCGACACAGGGAACACTTATTGAACGTCACGTTTAATATAGACTAAAGTTACCACCGTTTCCAAGAAAAAATACCTGCCAGGAGAAGAAACGGCGAAACAAACTCCCCGGTTTGCTTTTTTAACATTTGTTCCCTTTTACGTAGGGGTAGGAAAGATTAAAGTACATACCTATATAAACTCTGTACAAGAGGAGCAATTCATTGCCATGCATGGCCATCATTAAAATAATCTGATGTTTTGTAATAAGCCTTTTGAATTAATTTACTTTTAACGACAGCTTTCTCTGGACTGGATCTCTCTGCAGGGAGTCCTCCCTTCCCTTGGCAGAAAGGTTCTTAGTCTGGTGTAAGAGAACTGACGCTCTACTCTGTGCCTAGTGCTTGATGGACGTATAACATGAATGTACTACATGTGAAACACTGATGAATGTGGATGAAGTGGAAGAAGTCTATAAGTCAATGTAAGGGATGGATGTATACTGACGTTGAAGAACCTGTCACTATCAGTCGAATAAACAACAATAATAGCCATCCTTGTTTACAGCATTAATCTAAGCTATAATATATATATAACTAAGTTGTTTAGCTATAGTGTTTATCTTTCTCTTCTACGAGTGTTTCCCATGTCATATAACTATTTACAGCGCAGTGTTACAGGCATACTCTTTCAATGCATGCGGTGTTTGCATGTAAAAAGTTCTAAACATAGCATAAGCCACAAATAGTAAGTTTGACGTACCATGGACGTACCTATATATTTTAAGTTGGAATTATTGGCAACCTTAATAAAATAAAACTGACGTTCTACTCTGTGCTTACCACGTGAGAGACGGCGTGATGATATGGTAAACATGTTGGCATTCGAATGACATCCAAGCATGTTTGCATATCCTTGACCTGCGTCGAATCTGATTTCATTCGTAGGTTTATTTTCTGGAATGACACATTCCATGTGTTGATCCAGCTAATAATCTATATTCATGCCAAATTTCATCCAAATCTGTTCAGTAGCTTTTGTGTGAACGAGTTGTATCTCTTCACAAACTGTCGCATTAATAATATTAGTAGGAGTGTGGGGCACAAAGCGCCTTGTTCAGGGTGGCCGACAACAACTTGAATGCCGTTCGTATCACAACAGTACATTGTCTGACTGGAACGTACTTTTGACATTCGCCGACATTCCCGCGCAGCAGTGGTGTCGCTCATCTTGTTTGTCGCGATGTAGCCGATAACAATAAAATTATTACGTTTATTGCCGATACGACCTCAACCCATAATCACCTATAGTTTGGGACGCGTGAGTCGCCTCCAAGGTGATCTCACTCCGGAGTTCAAACACCCCGCGCTTACGTAAACCTATGCAACTGTGAAAACATTTAGTTTTAATATTTGTACACTTGTACACAATTATTGTTGCAGGGTGCGTCCGCTGGTCCTCCGGTGCCTACTTGCCATGCTTTCATGAATCCATTAGCATAGTGACGAGGAAGCGCTGCAAAGGTACGTACCATTATGTGCAATCTAATTTAAATGGGCCTTTGACATTTTGCCAATATCAATCAATATGCGATTCGTCAAGTGTAAAGTACAATACACGTTGCTGTACTTTGTTTGTCTGGCATTTTTAACTTGTGTGGTTTATAGACAATATCAGTATGGTGTCATCGCAGATATATTCTGCATACGGTTCGTATTTGGATTACGCAAATATGACCACGTTTCTGAATTTCGCCGTAGGCTCAAGTGGCTACCTATCCGACTTCGCCGGAATACTCATATCCTATCGCTTCTTTACAAAACTTTGTTTGATCCTAGAGCCCCGAGATATCTTCAGGGGGACGTTTTGAATTTCTTTTTTCCAACCTGCACCTACTCCGTAAAACCAGAGAACTTGTCCTTAAAACTCCTACCATTCACCTCTTCTTCCTATTCCAAGTCTTTCACTGCGCAAGCTGTCCGTCTTTGGAGCTCGTTGCCCCAGAACATCAGACTTGCACAGACATTAATCTCCTTCAAAAAGCTTTTAGTTCATATGTAGGTATATTTATGTATATATTATTGTATGTATGTTATGTAAGTATATATTTCGTATTTATTTATGTATATTGTCAATTATTTATATATTATAATAATTGTTTCTATCTCATCCTCTCAACTGTCACACCTACCTTTTCTTTCTCTGTTTCTTATCTCTCTCTACACTGGTGCCTGGAAGAAATCGCTTTTGCGATAAGGCCGCCTATTGTGCCTACTACGTGTATTATTTGTCTTTAAATGTGAGTGTTTGTACAGTAAAGGATATATTATTATTATTATTATTACATTGTATTTGTGCCATATATTATACCCTTGTTTTAATTATAAAAATAGTGCTTTGATCCTACTTTATGTAACTCATCGTATGTGACTGATTGAAGCGACCTCACTAAACATCTTCATACATATCGTCACGTTGAGTTCCTCACGGGGTACGGAGAGAGAGAGTAGAGCGCCAGTTCATTATAAACTTTAAATTCATCCAAATTTAAAGCCTTGTGTTTTATATAGAATACCTTTATTAGAGGATATAATGCACCTATCCCTGGGCGATTCAGACGAGAAGATTCAGAAGACAAAAATCTCAAGCAATCAAGCACCCGCTACGTTCTTATCCGTGCTTAGAGTATAAAAGAGTACAACGTAAAATAGACTAGGTAATGTGAAATATTACAAGTGTCATGTGAAAAAGCGCGCGTTGAACTCAGCTCCCACAACGCTGGCTATTTTCATTAAATTTTCGTGCAGAGCACCTACGAGTATTTAGCTTCTAAATGCAAACGAGTGAACATCGCAAAAGCGGCAAAAGTTTGTGCAGCGCGCGGGTTGGGAGGGGCGGCGATAGACGGGGGGTCGGGGCCCAGGGTGGGGGGAGGGTAGCTGCAACTGTTTGGCGCGCGGCGCAGCGTGGTCAATGACACGGCGACATTGCATCAACGCGCGAAGGTCACACCTCCCCGCCCGCGCCCCCCAGACAGCCCTCCCGCGCCCCCCACCCCACACTCCTAACGCGTCTCGCGAATTCCTGCACTTCCTTGCAACAGGACGCCATCTTGGATCAATCACTCGACTCTGGGGTCGGTTGATTTTGTTAGAGATATTGGTTTCTACTTCATAAAAAAAAAAACTAATATTTAGCTTTAAGTATGTTGCAAATTAAAACCTAGCCATGGTTATGATAATATTGATTTCATTCCCATTGCTATTGTTGCCATATGATTGATTATATTTCCTAAATTGGTAAACAGGCAACTTCATTCCTCAATGCAGCAAGTATTGTAGATAATTAAATAATTTGTGGAGCTTCCTTCCGTTACTGAATTAATTAGTGTTGAATTATGGAAAACCTAGATGCTACCATGTAAACGCTGCGTGCGGCATATATATACACACTTTGTTTTTTTTATTCCGTGTTAATCCTCTAACTCAAGCTCAGTGAATTTTCTTGAAAAATCACTTTCTAGTAAATACAAGCAATATTGTATGTTTTGTTGTTTAAATAAACTGAAGTTTCGTGACTATTGTTAAATGACTTTATTCAGTATAAAAGAAAGACCTTGTTATATATTATAAAGCTGCTAATTGAGTGGATTTTGGCATATATTTTTGTTAAAAATAAAAGTTTTTCTGTAACATGTTTTGTTTGTTAAGGTCACCTTTAAATCGCAAGCAAAACAAGATACGCGCTGTCCCAGAGGTCGATCCAATAAGTTCAAACACCGAATGTGACAACACAACGGCGCCTTGCACCTACACCATGGAGATGTGGCCCTCAGGGTGTCTCGCGAGGCCCATGAGTTCCATAGACTATTACATGTTACAAGGAACAAGGAAACTTCCTGTTTGTTATATGCACGAGGAAATTATTACTAAATTAAAACTATTTGTTACACTTTACCTAGTATACGAAATGATATAAAAAACGCTTGAAAAACGGCGATGGACTCGCCATCTGTCACGTTGGCACGTACATATGTGATCGTTGTAAAGAGAGTGTGATATACCTCTGCCTACACCTACGAGGACCCTCGACGTGAAGTTCAACTGAATGTACCTACCTACAAAATGGTCGCATTTTGTAGTTGTAAAATGTATTTATTTGTATTTAATGTAAATACGATATTATGAAGTCGGCAAATATGGTTCATATTTGCTTTGAACAGAAACAATGAAAGTTTCGCTACAATACAAGTGTCGTAGAATCTTGCCAAAGTCAAGCCAGAGCTCTGTGACTAACAGTTTTACAGTAGGTATAATAAAAAACAACACAAAATACGACTCGCCCATTACGGAGCGGGCGGACGGAACAAGCTTTGTAATGTTGACAAGTTATAATTAACTGTCTGAAGACAAGACCAATGTGATGTGAGCAAATCACCTTTTTCACAAATAGTAGGGTCCAGCTAGCGCAGATTCAAGCGAGTTTTCTCAGGAATTTCATTTCCTCATCCAATTCGCCAGATCGATAAAATGTTGATTTCAACTGTGACTTTAGGTGATGAGGTTTAATTTGAAGGTCCCCAATTTGACCCTTATAGCGGTCATTGAGCTTCAGACAACACCCTTGATCGCCGGTGCGTAACCAACCTTCAGAAGGCCAGGTCCTCACAACAACGGAAGTTATCAACGACAAATACGATACTATTTGGCATCAAAAAACTTATGATTTGCCAAGTGCTCCACTAAAAAAGATGAACGTTTTTGTTATGTTTACGGTGTTAGAGTTTGGTCAGCAGGCGTTGGGAGGAAAACTATACAGATTTACAGACTGAAACGGCAACACGAAGCATACTAAATACGATATTTCCTATCGAGGCCGGATTAGATAACGAATATGTTTGAGGCGGAAATGTGCATTTGGGATGACCGGAAGGCGAAAAGTGGCGCCGCGCACGCAATACAACTGTGCGTTGTTATGATCTACTACACACCTCATTACAGAAGTACATCGAACATTTTAGTAAGGCAGGATAGCATGTATCGGTTTAAATGAAGCCATTACACCCTAATCAATGTTATGTAATTATACAAAACTGCGGAACCCTTTGTCATATGATAGATAACGGGAAACGAGAGTTATTCGAGATGTATCCGAAGATAGCAGTAGCAGTATCGAACGATGTCAAACACAATTAGCGCCAAAAACAACAAACGCGAATAAGTGTCAGGGATGTAGTCACCGACGGGGATTACCTAAGCACAACTATCGTAATAGTTGCATTCAATAATGCAACCGACCTAGCCAGGTAAGGGCGACATCATCAAATGATTGTCAAGTTAGTAAAAAGCGGGTTGAGGGGCGAACGCTCCGGTCAAGGCGCCACCGGCTGATTTCCACCACAACACGTTGCCCAACTCGACCCTGACTCGCCCGCAATCAGGCCGGAACGCTTTTTTCGCCCAATTATCGATTGAAATGGTCAATAGACAAATCCGTAGTCGTATTCAATGCGGCTCATTAAGTTTGTTCAAGTGAGGTATGCTAACAAGCGCTGTTGCCAACTAACCGTATTCTATTTCGTATATTGAGTACACATTTGTTACATGACATTAATGTAAACAAGCGTAATTTAAGGAAAATATATCTGTGTCAGTCGCTGACGCGAATACGCGTCACTTTTAAAATCAGTATATCCACTGCATTACAGAGCTGTTATAGCTTCTTATGCAGTACTTTTATAATCATACCTATGCATCTATTTGAGTGCCGATTGTAGCGCCAATACCTCCAGCGACAAGCTGATAACGATAATAACTTGATTGCAAGTGGCGCCAGCACGACCACATTAAGATTATCGTGGAACAACAGAGTCCGCTATTCGTGTACACGTCCGCATCCTATATTTAAGCGCCCTATATTTCAACGGGTGCCGACAGGCTCGCATCATTGACACGGCCACTATATTGGAATAGTAAGGTTTTGCAACCCACTATTCGGTGGATTCCTCCGGCTTGGCAGCGGGACATGTGGGGCGGGCGTAAACACGTTGCGAAACCCGCAACCATTTTATATCGGCCACTTCCACTCGGAGCGGCGAGTGCAGCGGCAGGCAGCGGCAGCGGGGAGCGGCCGTCTATTTATGCAGCGCTATGCGACCTAACACTGACCCGGTTAGCTCCGCGACGCATAAACACAAGGATAGCGAGTCGCACACTCCTCATCCGCCGACCGACCCGGTTATGGAAGCATAAGGCTATTTATGGTGGCTGGGGCGGCCGTGGTCTGTGAAGGGCGGACCTTTTACTGCTCCGGGACGAGCGGATAATTTTAAAGCGGCCAGGAGCCAGTGGAGCGCGCGCGTTGGCCGCCTGGCTGGCCACTGCGCCCCTCTGTTTTTATGTTTATCGTAAAAGAAGCGTACGAGGTTTCCGGACAAGTGGAGCGCTGCGAGCTCCCACTACATAATTGGGTCGAGATGAGTTTGAAACACTTCGATACTCGGCCATTTATTTCGGAAGCGGAAAGATTGCGACACGGTCTCGGCGCGCGGAGATGCGTTGCGAAACCGAATGGCTGTAGGAAGCTGCGTGTGAACCGAAGGTGACGCACACTCCACACAATCCCGCGATATGATTCACGGGACCTAGCGCTCGATAAGTTGCGGTCGCACTGGAAAATGTGGTGACAAAACAGGTTGCAGGTCACGTACGCACGTCTAACGGGAATTAATGGCGAATTCCGGGGTCGTTAAGTAGATCCTTTCGCTTTCAGCGGCGCGTGCGCTGCGCAACACTCAAGGTCGCGGGCCGTTCAACTCGGATGCGACCACGTTGTTGCGACACCGAAATATGTAATTGTAGAGGAGGTGAAGCGCGCTTGGCAGCGGCCGCCGCGCCGCCCGCAAATGGGTCGCACGTTGCGCAACTGCTTTTCGTACGACAGATGGCGTGACCTGTCTACCTTAAAAGGAGCTCACATCGCCGCTGAGCCGATTGTAGAACACACAAACACTTTTTAGATTTACTCGTTCTTGTCCTCAATATAGATTTGCGGTTTGCAACGGCGGCTGTGATCGCATAAGAGAGTTATTCGATCTTACTCTGTTGGTAAGGTGACGCCAGCTAACCGGAATTGGGACAATTGAGACTAATTGGAATCCAATTGGTTCAGGGATAAGGCATATATTTAATTAAAATCTTTAAGCGGAATGGAACAAAAATAATATTGGAACTGGTAAGCAGCTATGCGTTTTCAGTTTGCAAATTGGGGTTAGGTTATATAACATTATGTGAGTAACCGATTATATTAACAACATCCAACCTGCGATAGCATAAATTCTAATGTATGTAGATAATTCGATAACTCGGGTAATTGGCGAATGTCGTTTATTAAATAAAACTCAGTTTTCGACGCAACAAACGATTCTTTAAAGAAAACCGGAACAGTTGCGCAGGCGCATGATGTAAGGATGAGAGTCCGTTTTGGAAGTTTGCGAATGTCAATAATAACGTTGCGTTCCGGTCCCCCAGCGGTCGGCGAGGCGAAAATAGTCGCCAACTATTAATACGAGGCGAGCGCTAGCGCTGCACTGCCCTTGAATCGGGACGATCACCTCGCGCACACTCCCGCGCACGTTAGACGCGCACAGCCGCGCACGTACGCGCACATACGCACGCTTATCGCGATGCAGCGCTGCAAAATAGACTCAGCGATCATTTTAATTTCCATTTCGTTTGCGAATGTCACATTGACGTCCCTGTTTGCATCGCGTTGTGTTTGAATAGCTGGATACATTACTAGTATAAAAATTAGGACTAAGTGGTACCTTATTTTCGATAAATTTCCTATCCAGATAAGTATCCCTATGTAACTTTCAACATCTTTTCTTTATAGCAAAACTAAAGCATGCGTCAATGACGCAGGCACTTCCTTTAGTGAAATATGTATGTGTGTCTTGTAATGTGTATGCAAGTTGCCGTTCCAATATGATCTCTGAAATCATTTTTGAACGTGCCATAATAATCTGTAACTTGGATAACCTTCTGGAAAAGTGGGTTAGAAGACAGAGAAAAATTGATATAGGTGAGTCGTTCCGCAGATCGGGCGGTCGTGATACCTGCATCATCTGACGCAATGATCACGATCAAAAGCCGCCACGGATAGTAGACGCACACAGCCGCACGATGCTTGCGCCGGCTCGTGCCTCCTACATGTGTATGCACACAATTTGGCTATTGGCAACATCCACCCAAGGTTTCTTTTGTTTTAATTAAGCTCCGAGAGCCGTGCCTTACGTAAGATCTAGATATCATTGCATTAAATGAAACTTTACAACTGCTCTCTATACAAAAACCCCGTACCCTCGATCGAATATAAACTATTCCAATATGAATCCCAATAACCTGCGACACGGCCTTTTGTGCGTACAAAATCAATCAATTTCAATCTAGACCGTAGGCATTCTAATAAATGAAAGCATCCATACGTCAAATAATAATGAAAGAGGTTAAAGTGAAGCCGTGTACGCCACCACATGCTCACACAATCAGGTTTCGACTGCCCAATCGGAGTAGGAAGGTCGCGTGGTTACGCCAGCGCTGACAATGGCGCCGGCGGTAGGTACCACTGCTATTGCCCAATATTCTTGTTTGCAACACCGAAATTTCGTGTGTGCTTCGTTACTGCAATGGCCGATTTACAGCCAGCGGCTTCACATGACTCGCCTACCACTCATATTCGCACTCTTTCACCTGCTTTATAACATACTAGCTGCGTCTCTCGGTTTCACCCGTATAAAGAAATGTTTATTTGTTTGATGTTTTTTCTTGATTTCTCTTAAATATGGCCAAATTTCATCTAATTTCGTTTTGTCGTCTTTATGTGAAAGAGCAACAGCATCTTCACAAACTTTGCCATTTATACACAATATTTGTAGGATTAAGGAAATCAATGAAATATTGCAACAAATAGTTATGTTATTGAACGGAAACGCATTTATTATTAGAATATGACGCCGCCATGACGGGTCTCCATTGACCGACTGTTATCAACTAAGTTTACCGAAGCCGTGAGCTGGTGGTCAGCCAGTTTCTTTGTGTGGTCAAAGCGTGTTTTGCCTACTTAACGTAATTTTGCTATTGACTGTACCAATTGTTTACCCAAGACTGCTAAAATACTGTTAGGTTGAAATATGGGTATACATGGACGACATTTTTATTGATGTTGATTCGTGCATTTCGTTTCGTCTACAGTAGTG
Organism: Drepana arcuata; assembly: GCA_016069955.1. Taxonomy (NCBI): domain Eukaryota; kingdom Metazoa; phylum Arthropoda; class Insecta; order Lepidoptera; family Drepanidae; genus Drepana; species Drepana arcuata. The sequence continues at coordinate 45,765 of JACCPG010009139.1, forward strand.
TTGTATTGAAATGTTGAACAAGTTCAGGTGAACACACGAGTCGTGGTTAGGACGAACATCGACGCAAATTGAAGATGTGATCATGATTAGTTTGAAATAAAAGTCCAGCCGACTGATACAACCGTCCGTTGGCTCGGCTTACTTTTCCTGTACCTTATCACAAATGTCACGATTGTTATCATAACCATAATGCCATTGCAAACATTTACTGATGTATTAGTTAATTTGGACGAGTCGTTAGTGCATTCCAGTTAGTTTTTGTATATCCGCTTGGAACAAAGGGTCTAGTCGATCGCTGGTGGCTGCCTACGAGGCGTTTTTAAAATGCTGCTCAATCGAAAGTGGTCGCTTCGCATGCGCCGGCGGTCGTCGGTGGCGACGCGGCGCGCATACTGTTTGTAGGTAGTTTTTGCATCTTTATATTAGGATCACTGACCTTGCACAATGTCAAATAGCTGAGGCCGCGCGACTCGCGCCAAGTTGCGATAAACGCTCTATGCATCGCCAGGCCAACTGGTTCCGTCCGTCCGTCGCGGGTTTTGTTTTTGTGTCACGGGAACCGGCGCCGCGGCGGCCACTACACTACACACAGCCTGCGTGCCTCTCACACACTCTATTTGCAGGATAATTAACCAGCAGGAAAGGATGATCTCTCCATTACGTGTATGTTTTATGAACAATGGCTGCGATAAGGTATAATAGTATATAGATAATACCTAACACTGGCCTAGGTACGATATACAAATAACCGTGAGCCAGCCGTACTTTCCCGGTTTTCATTATTGTGTTCGTGTTGCTATTTTCCCTTTGGGCTTATCGCGTCAAGTATATGTATATCGATGACATTATTATTATTATCGGAAACAGATGTCGAGCCTGCGTCCGTGGCGCACGATTAATGGTCCTGTTTTGTAAAAGGAAAGTACGACTGTGTATACTACTCAAAGATATTTTGTTTTTGGCGCGAACAAATGAAGAGGTAAATTATTCGATCGTAAGAGAATAATTTGTGCATTAAACGACACGATTTAGAGTTGTTTAAGAAGGCCAATTGGCGTGGGGCCAGGCTGGTGCACACACGCCCCCGGAAGTGGGGCTGATAAAGAGCTGCATATATTTAGATAACGTCCGATTGATATTCTCGCCGCGAGAGAGATGGCAATAACACCGCCGCGGCCACCATTAACGTTCACGTTGCCATCCGCATCACAATTTATAATTTGCATTCTTTGTTAATTTCATAATAATAAATAAATACAATTCCGTGTTCTTTAGTAAAAAGGCAAAACTAACTAACTTTTTACCCAATATAATACCTATACACCTCTGCCTACCCCTTCGGGGACCCTTGTGGGAAGGCGTGAGTATACATATTATGTTTTATGCCGGAGAAAAAGTTGAATCTCTCATTGAACCTACTTTTAACGCGGGGCGATGCTCGTCATTGATACATCAGACGCGAATTAAATAAATTGCAAGAGTTTCCCGATTTCCCGGCGTGTATTTTCCGTATGACCTTCCTGGGGCCGTTAACCGCAGGTCACCTACAGTTACCGTCAAACGACAACACTATTTGTTTCATAAATCCTGTATTACTGGCCAGTGTCACACACAAGACACAAATTGTATTACACCTTGGCATTTATTTGATCTTACTCTTTGAATTGTCATTTTTATAATTGTCCTTTTTTAATTTATATTATTGTGCTTTTTTTTAATAAAAACGTAGGCTAGTAACGATATAAATCTTTTATTATCGTCATTAACCTGTAGCATTTTTTTTAATTTAGGCTCTGATAAAGTAGGTATAAATGGAGCTATTACCAGTTTGTAAAATATCCAATCAACGAACTCTGGTCTGTCTATCTGAACGTGATAAACTGAATAGATTTTGATGCGGTTTTCACCTTTTACCACCACTTTAGATGTCCAAGAAATTATTTTTCTAAATTAGACCCGAGCGATTTGTACAATTGATAATATGTATGGAAAGTGCGGTGTATACTATAGGTGTCAACGCAAATGACGCCATAAGCTGTTAGAGTGAGGTATAGAACACTGGGAAGTCTATAAATAAGCGCTTATAAAATTCTGAGAACGAACTGCAAATAACCGCCAGATAATATTTAGTAAACAGGCAAATCCGGTGGGTCGAGGTTTTAATTAAATAAGCGTATTTCCTATCACGTGTGTATTAAATGGTATTATAATGTTAATACTCGAGGACTGGTATTACGATGACTCATATTGCATAATTAGTCGTCACATAATTTGGGTACAACTACACATGTTACAATTTTCACATATCTATACTAATATTATAAAGCTGAAGAGTTTGTTTGTTTGTTTGTTTGAACGCGCTAATCTCAGGAACTACTGATTGGAATTGAAAAATTATTTTTGTGTTGGATAGTCCATTTATCTAGGAAGGCTTTAGGCTATATAACTACGACTAACAGGAACGAAGCATAAATGAAAAATGTTTCAAGAAAGGGAAAAAATATTCCTTTATGAGAGCTTCCGTTGCGTACGCTGCGTAAACGGTTTAAGTTACGAAAATATCATGAATGAGGGAATTGTTCCCCTTTAAAAGTACAAAAAAAAATCCGCGACAGCATATGTCTATCTTTTAAGATTGACTCACTATAACCTTTTTTATGGCAATCAAGTCCACAATGGGCTCCTGAACTACTTAACCGATTTCAATCATATTTGCACACCGTGTGCAGTTTGATCCAACTTAAAAGAAAGGATAGCTTACATCACAATTGGACCCGATAGGTGGCGCTGCGATCGTGTTTCAGGAATTGATCGTGTTTTTCACCCGGGCGAAGCTGGGCGGGACAGCTAGTGGAAAATATACGGGCATAGGCTCCTCAGTACTTTGGTAACCGCTTGCCATAAGTTTGGCTTGATTGTAACAATCAAGAACATAGTATGAAAGTGGATTTCTATCTAAAGCGTCACATTACCTGGTGGCCTGGGGTGTGCAGCCGCATGGTGTTGCAGGGTGCTCGCGATCTGGTGGTGCTGGTAGAAGGGGAGGAAGGGCGCATGGAAGGGGGCGGGCGGGGGCGGCTGTAGCCGCGCCTTCAGCTCTTCAGCTGAGCCAGCGCCTGAGGAAGACGACTCCACGTCGGATACCCCGCTGTCGGCCGGCGAGGGGGGAAGAGACCCTGGAACAAAACACACGAGTTCAGTATCACAACAACCAAACGACATTTCAAACATTCTTAAGCGGAAGGATATTTTTAAATTCCGAATACACAGGCTCGATACATTTCATTCCTGCATCGATGATATTGAGTACTAATTGGGATATGGTAACGAAGTCAAACATAGCCAAGCGATAAGACGTGTTTTTTTATATCGCTTTTGTTTGATGAGATCTTATAATTTTATCACGAAGTCGGAAGCCTCAGCTCGTAATTTCTTAATTATTCCACCAACATCGTCATACAGGATTATACCATAAAAGAAAGACGGTTTCAAGAACTTTTATATCGAATGGGACAGAAATAACCGACGGCAGATAGCACCCCAGTTAATCTTTGAGGATCATCCAAAATTGTGAATATTTGCGACAATTAGCCACGTTGATGTGGTATTCCCAGACCAACGTACATATTCATGAGTGTCTACGTCGGATTAAATATTACGAATATGCAGCAAATTATTCAAACAATATTTAATTACACTACTGACTCCATAATTATAGTGTGGCAACCTTAACATTGACTTACATTTATGGAAGGCTATGGAGTACTATTAGAAGAAAAAAAGTCGCTATTGATTTGTACATATTCGTCTCATTAAGGGCCAATGTGCCCTTCCCACGTAAAAAACCCTACGATTCCCACACTAAATAAAGATATAATAAGGCGTATTGTGTAAAAGAATTTATCTGACGTAAGAAACTAAGGTTACAAATTTTGGTGAAATTGGTCAAAATTATAATTTGGTGAAATACGGAAGGCTTTATAAGTGTCACGTTTTAAAAGCTACAAATCAACAGGAGTTTAATTGACGTCCTTTTTTAGAAGAGACCTAAGCCTGTCTAGAACCCTGGTGGCATGTTTGTCGACCTTTAGTCATACAACCAGTCGACAGGCGACAATATACCTATAAAAACAAAATTTACAACTTGGAATACAATACGTTGCGCACATTACCGAGCCAGCAAGTCGTAAGTGAACAGCGCTGAATATTTAACGAAATTATTCATATCACTGTTATAACGGAAATCTGCATAATTAACTTCTAGTTGTCATGCTATTGTTATAAATTAAATGTCATATTATAATATATCTTCGCGCCTTCCTACAAGGGTTCCCGAAAGGGTAGGCAGAGGTGTATAGGTAGTCCCCACACCCCAACTTTCCACGAGAGATATAGTTTAGGTGCTAACGTGACAGATGGCGAGTCCGTCGCCGTTATTCAAGCACGACTGATGTACAGTACGCCTTTGAGTTTCGTCTCAGACGTATGCAAGTTTCCTCTCGATGTTTTCATTCACCGTAAAGCTCGTGGTGTAACTAATCACTTTACTTAAGTTCAGAAAAACTCATTGATACAGTCGAGCTTGTAATCTTTGTGTTGCAGGCAACAGTCGAACCACTGGGCTACCATGGCTCGTAAATGTCGTATTATTTAATTTAATTTGTTCGTAAGGAGTCGTGAGACGCAACCGTCTATTGCAGCATCCCCATTGTCCTTCCCAACGGTCAGTTGGCATATTTGCATGCAACCCCGCTATGCAATTAACCTTTCGGGCCTCTAAGCCCCGCACAATGGTTGACCGTTAGATGCAAGTGAAATTGTGAGACGGTCATCTCGTCAATTGTCATGCAAAAACTGCATGGTGTTTGGTTAATTTAGAATTATGCAGAGTGTCTAGCGGCGCGGCGCAATAGATCATGGAATGTAATAGGGTTGTTTTTTGCATCAGTAAAAGACGTGCGACTTTTTTAAGGGTTGCAGTGAAGGGTGCTGACCGTTGTGTTTTCTTTAAATTTCAATTCCTCGTAAAATTTAATTAAAACGTGTCATTTAAACTGAAACGTAAACTCTTTCAGCGTTATTATGATAAAAATCATTGTCATATTCCGAATTTTGCGTTGCTATTAGTCGGCCGAATATAACGACATTTTTTTATGCAAGCTTTAAGTAATATTAATTAAATAATAATGTTGATTCCCTCTATGGCGGTGGAGAGTAATTTAACATAGAGCACGCTATATAAAGGTCTGATGTAAATTCATATCCAATCTCAACGAGCATTCGGGATTACTTCACAGCGAACGTACCCTTCAGGATGGATACTTTCTCATGTCCATCCGTGCCCTAATAAAAAAACTTGACGAATAACGGTTGTCCGGCATTTTAAATAATATAGTCAACAGTGCTTAGTATGGTTTTATTCACACATTTCCTCGTCCATTCAATTTTTACTCGTATTAAAATAGTGTGTCCATTTAAAAGCGCTGTCCACACCCTTTGTGCTCATTGTCAACCCTTCAATGGTGGACAATGTATGGGAATCGGGAAGCGGACACAGGGGTCAGACTGACCATTTAAAACGATAATGGTAGTGTTTTTAATCAATTACAGCACAATGATCGATTCTGAAGTTTCGAAACGTATTGTATTGTTGGTGGAAGCCTGTTTTAGATGAGAAAATAATAAGTGGTTTTAGTTCTTAGGCATATGGGAATTCATGTACGAACCTATAGGGGAGACTTAGGTCCAAAGTCTTCAAACTCAATTGAGGCACCCGAACTTGTGACTTACGGCCGAACTGTAGCTAAGTGCGATTGGTCGTTATTGGTGTCACAGAAGTCACCTCGTTTTTACAAGTTTCAAATTTGTGCCTGGAAGAGTTATGTGTCGCACCGACCGACTCGTTTTTCAAAGACATTTTTTGCTGATCCTAATTTGATTTCGCGATCTTATCCACTAAGTAATGGAAGACGCCTAGGTCGGGCAAGAAAATCCTTAAATTGGACTACGATCTTGAATTCCCTTAAGCATTTCATATGGCAGGCACATTTTTTTCTTAGTTCCCAGGCGTATATAAACAAAGGTGTTTTAGCACCCCGTCCCGGCCAGTCGGCACGGCGGACACACGATTGACCAACGGCTAGTAACACGGAATACGACCCCTATTGTGTCAACCCTTTCATCTCTCGTATCAAAATAATAATAAATTAACTATAAATAATGACCGCGGGGCCTTTTGGACCAAGGGTCCCCGATCTGGTCTACCGGTCGGCGAGGAATGCGGTCCTATTAGTAAAATATCACAATACGGGACAAAGATGTACGGGACCCTTCCTTAATCGGAGCATCTTTATGGAGTGACCACTGTCCGCCGGCCTTTGTGACCCGAGCGGCGTTAGACCATAATCCGCAATGAGGACTCACATTCTGCTGGATTTTGCATATGAATGTATTATGCGGTAAATAATGTAATACAGCATTATATAAGGGTTTGAGAAAAACAAGAGAGAAGATACACTCGAGAAGTTTCTGTTGAAATTTGACGGCCGATGCTCAATGGCTACGATCTCCGCTGAGTTCAGATATTCTTGTGATCAACTTTAGTATCATTGGGTGATATTAAAGTTCATATAAGTATGCATGTTCTTGCCTAGTGTAACAGTATTAACTTTGCTTAGTCTGGCACTAGGTTCGTTCGTCTCCAACTATCCTATGACATGTAGGTGTTTTTATTTCGCAAATTCATAGAATGAGAAGTATTGATAGTTTTAGAATGGGAAGTAAGTAAGATTTTCTTACGAAAAGTGAACCTAACATAAGCTTTGGGCATTAAGGTAACCAATATGAGTTAAGGCGCTTATAATCAATATGCAGCAATTCCAGCGCTCACTCGAGCTTTGCATAAAACTTGAAATTTCACAATGGCCTTTGATGACTCCCTCGTATCATATCCTTTGTAAAGCGTCCTTTAACATGGTAATACTGTACAAAAGATATCTTCCGTTGACGTTAGGTGTATATGTTAGGAGCGGTGTGGCTTAGAATCCACGTCGTTGGCTGCGAATGGTCTTACGATTCACATGCCACGGAGGAGGCATGAATACGATCGAATCACTGGATAAAGACGGACCGAGAATAATAATGAGATACATATATTTATTGTCGAGATGTCTGGTTGGATGATCGGGAGTTACGTTGGGGACATATTTATTAAACCTTGAGTATTTTCTGTGTTGTGACTCCACAATAGAGAGAAAATATGTAGGATGCAACGTGGTACCACGTCATGTCAAAAGCCGTCATAATTAACCCGTACAATTCGCCGATTGCAAATCGAGTCAGACACAATACGCAGTTCACAATGGGTTGCGTCTGCGCACCCACGCGTGAGATTCTAATTTCAAAGTGTCAATAGCTGCGGAAAGCCGGCCAAATTCAAAAGAAGAAAGGGACGCCCATATACGGACTTTAATGTTAGAGAAGGATAAATAAACCAGATTAGCGCCTATTGTATGACATGACGCAGCGATTTCGCAGTGCAAGGTGCAATGTAACCCATTTTGGGTTAAAATTTCTGTATTTTCGGGTGTATGCAATAGTGCAATGTGCGCAAGCATCTGCGTTCTTCAATTGTTTGGTTAGGATGTTGGGTATTTGGATAGACGAGGGTCTCACTGACCCGGTGCCGGCATTGTAAGGGGTTATGTCTTTGAGTAGTGCCGAAAGTTACTGTGTTTCACAAATTTTAAGCTGACTTATGGGAGGATACTCAAGTAGATATGCGTTATATGCAATGATACATAGAAAAATATGAGCTTTACGCAACAACGATTGTACAATTCTATTATAACCACAAATACCTTGAAGTTAATACTATTATTCATCACAATTCGTTTGGGTCATTTATATACCGGAGTGTGTCCAAAATAAATATTACCCAACGATAATCTATTGAATGATGCAATCAATCACACCAGGGGCTGGACAGTCCCCTTACACAGTTGTTATTTGCAGTACACCCACCCACCCACACGCACTGTATTGAGTGCTATGAAATTGCACATTTTAGGACAAATGTATCCTCGAATTCGACATCTGCGCAGTGAAAGGGTTAGAAAGTGAAAGTATTATTAACTGAAGGGATCTGCCATATTATTAGCAAAAGGAAAGTAAGTACATAAATAGAATTCTATTGATTTCGGGCTAACATTGCATTTTTAGGGCGTTTTTATGTGCGAGGGATATTTTAAATAAATTCCCCGTAATTGATGGCCCATAATCAGTAAATAATTGAAAATTTTTTACCCATTCGGAAAGCAATGAAATTTACGAACACTTTTCCCTAATAAGGTAATACAACATCAAAATGTTCTATTTAATATTCAAGCAACATCATGAAACGGGTAACGCACGATTTGAACGCATTTAGGCACCTCGGGCCAGACACATTACGTAATATCGTAACATAGGCGTACTGTGCGTGTGTGCGTGTGTGCGTGCAGACGGGGTGCGTAGGGCGGGCGGCTGGGAGGCAGGGCGGCGTGGCGCGGTCGTGACATTGGGCGGATCAGCTGAGCGGTATCGATTGCGCTGCCTGCTACTTCCTCCCTTATTTCGGGTTTTTATGAATGTTTTATACAGTGCTTAGTGACAAGAGAAAGTTTGTTATGACGCAAGTCTATCTCCCAATGCATATTTAGTTGGATCTGTTAGTCGGTATATAGCTAAATTATTGTAAGCGATAACTCAATTATAATTGTAATAATGACCTAAATAGCTGTGCAAGCTTGGGTACAATAGTCGAATTCACTTAGTTTTTTTGTATGTGTTTCATTTTGGTTATTATGAGGGCCGGGTTGGCCGAGTGGTTAAGGCAGTAAAATTACCAAATAGCAGATTACAAACCTGGTCTGCACTAGTGAGTGATGTAGCTAATACTCTACAAACATTTGTAACTTTAAGATTATTAAAGAGTAAAGACAAGAGACTCGTGTCGTTCGTGACCTAAATACAGTCTCTGCGAAATGAGGGTGTTATTAAGCCTCTGCCTATCCCATAAGGGACACTTGTGGGAAGACCAGAAGGTAACATGATAATAATAATATTGAATGAACTGATAGCACCAAGACAGAGTCTTCGCAGAAGACTCTGTCTTGGTGCCCGGTGTCGGTGGATACCCGAAGGGATAGGCAGAGGTGTGTAGTTAATACCCACACACCCACTTTCCGCTAGCGGTATATTTTAGGTGACAACGTGACAGATGGCGAGCCCATCGCCGTTACTCATGCACGACTATGCATACGTCCTTCAGCGTAATGCTCGTGGCGAGACTTATCACTGTACTTTGTTAATATATAAATAAACTAAATTACTAAAATAAATTGAAATAAATTTATTGAATGATATATTGGCAAAACGCAATATGTCAAGTGTTGTAGCCTTTATGTTTATTATATACACATAAAAATAAGTCAGTTGGCAATTCATTATTATATCTAAATATACAAGAATCCCGCCCACGGTAGAGCTTTCCTGCAGTCAAATTACTGAGCAACAACAGTTTTCCCTCCGCTACATATCTAATAGCGCTAGGCACCGGCCACGTATATAGTCCAATATATGCATAATATATACCTGATCTGTGTTCGATTTATGTATAGTCTGTAAGTTTTAGGTGTAATGATGAAAATTGTCACAAAAAGGTTAAAATAAAACCTTTAGACTTAATCCATTTTCTGCGATTAAACAGTGAAACATGAGGTGCATATTTTAAGTATGTGTCACCTTAGTCCATGCTTAAGGCAGATTTTATAAAAGGGGTATGTTTTAGTCGTTAAGATTGTTTAGGCTGCGCGAGGCAGCCGCCGAAGTTCCGCCCAAGCGGTTGGAATTTTAATATTGTAGTTAATGTGTAAAGTTTCCTGCAGCTAAATGTAGGTTAAGCGTGACATAATGCTAACTTATTTTATATTGCATGAACACCTCACACTTTAACTAAAAATAACACAGCCTTTTTCTGTTTTTATCAGCGAAACGATCAACGAAGAATGTCCACATTTTGTAAAAATACTCAGAGTTCGAACAACGAAAACGTGTCTACGGAACGAGTAAACATGATTTAAGAAAACAAAGATATATTCGAGTAGATTGTAAACTTTATCCAATATCCTGCCGGGTATTGTGTGTACTAGTGTAGAAAGCTCCCATTTGGTCTCATCTCATTTCCGCCGGGTTCCAATACATTTAGCGACGCGCGGTTATTGGGGGTCGACGTTTTATTGAATTTTAACAATTCGTGTTTTGTGTAAGTAAGAACACGGTCCGGTATTAGTTCGCTTATCAATTAAAATATAAAGGAAAGTAATGTGCGTTTCTAGGAGCTCGAGTATATCTTATCACTAACACTTACAAATCGGAACGAATACTTTGAATAATGCTCATTGATTGATCATCTGATGCTGACTGATAATAGCAACTAACTTGAGTAAATATTATACAAACTGGTTCTGTACAATGGCAATCTTTACTGAATTACGAAAACAAGCCATGGGGTTTCGATAGTTTCATTCTTTATTCGTCGTCATGTTAGCAGAATTTAGCCTACGCTCGCAATCACGAGCGGTTGCCTGATGGTAAACGGGGTTACCGCTGCCTTTTGACGTGTACAGCACGAACTGAATTAGTCCGCGCGTTCCCGACCCTGCAGGAATTATTTGATGGTTTTCTTCTTATGCGGAGCATTTAATAAGAACGTAGTTTGAATATATGATTTACAAGCTGTCCCGCCCAGCTTCGCCCGGGTGAAAAAGTAAAAAAAAAAACACGATTTCAACTATTGCTTGATAAATGTGTTTTTTTGCATATCATAAAAAGTTGAGTTTCATAAAAATCGTTCTTAGCTGACCGCTACACCGCGTAAGGAATAGTCCTACCAAATTTCAAGTCAATCGGCCTTATAGTTCCTGAGATTTCGTGATGAGTGAGTTCATAAATGGGATCTCTTATATAGATTATGTAGCGCCGCTTTGCTTACCAGTATTGGGCGCCGTGTACAGGTGGTGCCTGGCGGCCGGGGCGGGCGCCAGCAGTCCATGCAGCAGCGCGCGCCCTAGCGAGCCGCGCGCGCCCAGAGGCAGGCCTGTCGGCTCGCCATCCACTGTAACAATAAACAATTGTATGTTAGCTTTGTTATACGATAACATTTTACTTATTGTTATTAATATCCGGAATAAAAATAAACATTACTTTATCTCCAGGATTATTTTAATAAATGTGTGTCGCCTTAACTAGCCATATATGATGTGGGAATGGCACCTCACCGGAACAATGACTCGGATCTCGAATAGATAGATGATAAATGTATGTCTAAAAATGGTTACAACTTATGAAATAAAAATATAAACGCGTTTTAAATTACTTTTCTGCACGCAATCTTTAACCTCTAAAGCCTTAATATGAAACGAATACCTACATATTTGCATAGTATTGACGTGAATCTTAAGCAACCAACTTAAATAGCGCTCGTTGATCAAAATTGACACGAAGTTTACTTGATTAACATTGAAAGGGCTTAATCAAACCAGACAGTTGAGCTTGCAGCCCGCAGGTACGTCGCACCTCAGAATCTAGACAGCAAAGGGTGTCTTCAGCAGGCCAGACAAACTTTACGACGCTTATCAAATTCCTCTGTAGGATGCGGGCGGGCTACCATCTATAAGAAAATTATGTGCTCTTTCAAGAACTTTAGCAAAAAAATATTATTTTGCAAGTCCTTTCCTAACTGAGATTTAGATCTCGTTCTGTTCCCAAACAAGATACTTGTGTTATAACTTAGTGTCTTAAAGCCAAGCGCCTCGCAGACAAGACTACCGACCACTCAGCTATTGGACTTCTAAATATACGAGATGAAACACCAACAAAGATCTAATTGTCTTTCGGGATCTGAAATTAATACAAATCGGCATCCATATGATTCCTTGTCGCGTGTCTTTGATCTCAACGCTATCTACTTGCCGCGGGCTATCAATATACATTTGTATCCGTGACCCGGCATCTAGCTCGGGCTACAAGTCTAGGGTTATTACTTATGTAGGATAATATTGAGTGCGCATGTACTAGCCACTTGCGGGTCTCACCCGGCTGTTGGGCGGTACGTGAATGTGGGGTTTGGTATTGACTTACGGATCATTATTATTCGATACTCCACCTATTATGATGTGGGTATCCACTTTGTGCGGGGAAACCAGCGAGCGTGTAGGAAGGGGTGTGTGAGTCTGGAGAGAACTGGCGTTCGACTTCTTCTGCATAGCCCGTGCGGGACTCGGCGAGATATGTGTACAAACCAAGTGTAGTGTCGGTGTAAGTATACGGTTATATGAAGAAATTTTTGTTCTCAGTTATTCTTTTCATTCTCATAAATAAAGCAGGGATTAAAAAAAAAAGCTAGCGTAAATGAACTTTCCATTCGCGTGTCACAGGAGAATTACTCTCAAAATCGATAACATAATATATAATCTTGATACATCCAAGCCAGACGCTTCCGTACGCCGACCTTGGGCCACCCCCAAATTGACGACCCACCTGTTGTCTCCTTCTACTCCGTCGGAATTAATGCGCATGCCTGCCGCCAGAGCGAGACGGCTTTAGGCTTTCCCTTTCGTTGCCCAGGTCGAAGTGTCTAGACGGAGTGTGAACTCTTTACAGCCGGGACACATGTGGAAAACGTCAGATAGCGGGTATCGCGAGACCTTATGCTAATATTTGTGGTTGTCGCTGGTCGTCATGCCATCGTGCCATGCACTGCTAGTTAAAACAAGAGTATATTTGAGTTTTGATATACAAAATATATTTTGTATATTTTTTAAGGCGTTAGCTTTATAAATATAAATAAAATTTTGATACCCTATTGTGAGGGGGTGTGTTACTACACACCTCTGCCTACCCCTTCGGTAACAGGCGTCAAGACTTTTAATTCAAAATAGTTTATTTTAAGTATGCGTGGAGCGTAACTTACTGGACATAATTTGATGAAATTAACAGAGATAGATTATTAGCTGGACTTTCAACATAGGATATGTTTATTTTATTGATTTCAGTAAATAATCCAGGACAAAAATGTATACACAGTTCAGTCAGATTTTTGGATACAATTTGACGAATTCTTACATACATCCAATCCCACATTTAGAACGCATCGATCGTTTAAGTCTTCACACCTCATACAACATGTACCTATGAACCAAGTCGATATATTCTGCACACACCCTGTTCCAGTTCAGGCCAGGACTTATTTACACAGCACAAGCGGAATTCTAAACAGATGTTTTCAAGTAAGGGTTATTGGGTGTAGAGGGGGGGGAGGGGGGTGGGGGTATCAATTTGAGTGGATTACTTGTGGAGACGTGTCGATTGTGATGCATATGGGGTTCGTTGGAAAACAGATACAAATGAATACTACTCTAAGACAAGATGCAATCTCAGGAGAGGGCCATTTAAAGAATACATAATGAAAATGTTTTTGCTCAGATTCGGATTTCCATTGATAAACTGCATCTATGGATTTCCAAAGAGGGTGTTGGATGAGACTGCTATCTATGAGCATCTTAAATAACAAACCAACTTATAAATAAATAGTACACAGCAAGTAACATACTTATATGTTATCAATAGGCAAACACTCTGGTAAGTCTCTGTAATATTATAATGCTCCCACAAGGGTCTCCGAGATGGGTAGACACAGGTGTGTAGGTGTCAACGTGGCAGATACTATGTATGTATAGTAATCCCTTCAATTTTCTACTCTTTTTAATCACCGTACTTAAGTTTAGAAAACTCATTGGCTACAGTCGGGATTCGAGCTTGTATTATTTGTGTTGCAAGCAACTGCTCGAACTACGCGGCCACCACGGCTAATAGTAATTCCAAGTTCCTGACGGGGAAGGCACAGAGTATATATAGTAATTCCCATCCAATAAAAAGGGATTTTAATGCCAGTAATGAGAAAATAGGAACAAAAAGTGTTAGTTGGAGTGTGGAAGAACGTTGCAGCATACGAGAAGCAGATCGAAGCTGTAGTTTGCATTATTCAGAGCAACGGAAGGCAACCGATGTTGTGTCTCGGTTCGTTCACCCTTATATGCGGGAAAATTTCATTTGAGAAAACTGCTTGGATATTATCGTAAAAGCTACTTTGAATTCTGCAGCCTTTATTAAAAGATAGGAATTGCATCGTTTCGTAGTCATTATGTACCTTCTATGCGCAGGATATGAGCTTCCTTCCTCTCTCGTGGTTTTTTCTAGACCCGAAGTGCCAACGGTTATGATTCGCATTCTTAAAAGTACATCCTCTCGCGCTATGATGGGATTACCGGCCTTTACTAGTTACATATAAGGTTTATTGCATACTGTACCTATGTACATGCATACTAATATGATAAAGAGGCAGAGTTTGTTTGTTTGAACGCACACATCTAAGGAATTAATACTTTATTTGAAAAAAAAATGTTTTGCATCAGATAGACTTTTATAGGGGAAAGAATCAAATTTAAAGCGGGTGAAACATCTAGCTGACAATATTTTAAATACGACACCACTGAAACATCAATTTTAAGGCGGAACATTTATTTGTTCAGTATTCGGGCGTGTTGTTATCGTGCGGTGTACACTACATAGAGGCACTGTAATCAATAAGTACTGAAATTCAGGTCGTTCGCCACGGCTCCTTTACGCGGCCTGTGCTCTATAAATTTCAATTTAGCTTCAGTAATTTAGAACTAGGCCTAGTTTCAAATATACTAAGCTAATTTTACTGCGCAAAGAAGGTAATTAATTCTATTTCGTGTAATTTGGTTTTCGAAGCCGATTGAGCTGCCTGTGTTTTGCTGCCTTTATATTATATATCCTCACGCCTTCCCACAAGGGTCCCCGAAGGGGTAGGCAGAGGTGTGTAGTTAATACCCACACACCCACTTTCCGCCAGAGGTATATCAGGTGCCAACGTGATAGATGGCGAGTCCATCGCCGTTGGTTCAAGCATCACCATATACGCCCACCCCTTCTCAGACGTATGCAGGTTTCCTCTCTATGTTTTTCCTTCACCCGTGAAAGTTTTCCCGGCGTGACTAATCACTGTACTTAAGTTCAGAAAAACTCATTGGTACAGTCGGGATTCGAACTTGCGATCTTTGTGTCGCAGGCAACTGCTCGAACCACTCGGCCACCACGGCTTTTTTATTAAAAAGAATTATTTTTGAGCGGGAGGGCAGAGGTAGGCAGCCCCTAGCGACCAATGAAGCGGTATGACGTCACAACGTCGCGGCTGCAATGTGCGCTAGCTTATTCATAAAGGACATAACGCTGCGCTTAATCCAACTGAAACTACTTTTACTTTCCTAGAGCTGAAATATTAACAAACTTGCATAAGTTATGCGGGGGTAGCGTACACCCCACAGCCCCACCCGCCGGGAGGCACCCAGGTGAATGCACTACCCCCCAGCACTTGCACTATTACCAGAGAATTCAACCCCTGGAAATGTTCGTTTGGGTCTGTACAGAGAGCAATGTACTCTTTACATTTTTGAACTCTTTGTAGGAAGCATTATAATCTCTTGTTTGCTGTTATTTGGGAGCGGAATAATATTCGGATTAGTTCCTCTATATGTATTTATATACACGATGTGGGATTAGATGCTAATATATGTGTTCAATTAATATCCCGGCTCTTTTTGCTTTCCACAAAGTTGAAAGACCTAGTTGATTTGTATTTCTTACTCCGTTATAATAAATATTGGAGAGGAGACCTTAATTTTAAACATTTGACGTCACTAATCAAGAGCATTACCTCGGATTGTAGTTTGTCACGTAAAGCGCGCAGTATTTCATCGGCGATTTTAAAGAGACAGATCACGAAAGCCGATTTTTCTCATAACATCTAAATGGCGTCCAAATTAGCCATCACGTCATCCGCCTGCAGGTTTGTGCATGAAATAATTACAATTTTAGCACGACTATTTTTATATTGCGAACAAAGAAATGTCAACATTGGCATGCTTTTTTATTCCGCCAGAGGAAACAATTATGAGATTTTATTTTCATACGTTCACGCTTTGAACATTTCATTTGGTGTCATATTTTCTGTCATATTCATAGTGATCTTGCTCTAGGTATTCAAAGTTTCTTGTTGGCATATTACTAATGTCGATCAATATTTAAATGAAAGAACCGTGTTGCATCCAGCGAAGATCAAGTTCTTTTAACGTTCGTCCAACCAGTTCATAAGAGTAACACAATAGCCCTGCCCGAGTGGTACAGAGAGCCAGACAGGATGAGCAGTTATCACTCGCGGGAAGCGAAACTAATGGCACAATAAATGGATACACGTGCCGACATTACGTCAGGCCAAAAAACTGTGATACTAACACATAACTAATGTTATAAAGACTGTGTTATTGTCATGTTTAACATTTGCTTTTTCACGTGGATTTTGGGGTCTCACACTCGCTATGTAAATAGGTAGACAGATATGCAGATGTATAGACAGACAACATTTCAAATATGATATTCAACGTGAGGGACTTATCGAATACTTATTAATCGTCAAATATACAATTATAGTTGCCATTAGGTTGCCATAAGAAATAAACTGCCCGTTATTTTGAACATGCACTAGCATTTTTGCGTCGGGGAAGACAAAGATTTAATTAATTTTATTTGCAGGATATTGGTATATTAGTCTTGTATTAATTATCAATATTTCAGGCTGTACGGCTCCTTAAGGTAGAAGGTATGGTAGAGGAAAACCACAAGCTAACTGTGGATATCCCCACACTGAATGCGCGACAGGGCTTATCATTCCGGTGATACACCCATTCAGCTTGCTAGGGCACTTCGATGTATAATAACTATTTGAAACATGATTATTTCTGAACTTTACGTTTGCTAGACTTAAAATTTACAAATTAAATATTATCTGATTTCTTTCTAGTACCTACTGAGCGTATTAGTCACGTGGACTCGCAATTACAAGCGATTTAGGACTCTCGTACGTTAATTATAAAGGTAATTTGAGATTGACAAGTTTCGGCACATCTCTAGCGAGATGTCTGACGTCAGAGCGGTACATCCGGGAAGCCATGCTATTTCGATCACACCATTGACCGGCAACGTGACCCCTGTGTGGTATGGTGGGCTTACGGGTCTAGAGATCTAACCACAGTGGACATTGCTTGGTAATGTACCGTGTATGTATCTAAATGCCAACGTGCTGTGGTATATTTATTATTATGTATATATATACTTTGTGAGAATGACATAAAGTGACTAAGTTATGG
Source organism: Drepana arcuata (assembly GCA_016069955.1). Classification (NCBI taxonomy): domain Eukaryota; kingdom Metazoa; phylum Arthropoda; class Insecta; order Lepidoptera; family Drepanidae; genus Drepana; species Drepana arcuata. Next base: position 63,092 of record JACCPG010009139.1, read on the forward strand.
CAACATTATTGTAACCGTTAAACTTGTACTGAAATGGTAGCCTCGTGGAAGGAAGTACATATATATATATATATATATATATATATATATATATATGTACTATATATATATATATATATATACAAATAATATAATAAATATAGTTATGACTGCCAATTGGCATATGTGTATATTCAGAATAGTAAAATATTTTCCACCAATATATTTTTAAGATTGTGCTATGGTAGTAGTTAATTATACTTTGCTGATGACAAGATTAATTTTCAGTAACAGGAAATTGAAATACTATCTAATATACGTTTTAATAAATGGTGTTGTCTATTGAAATTTAATAAGTTTTCCAATAACAAATCTAAAGTTATGATGTATGGAAATATTAATGACCAATATTGAACAATAAACACAGGCATGATAGCAATAGACACGCAACTTCCGAAATATGTATATTTTATCTACGCCGGTGTCCTCCGTACACAATGCTACAACAGGTCATGTATTTTACGACATAGTAGGAGAACCTTGGTGATCGTATTGGTGTGCTCGTCATGACTGCGCACGCGCACGTACGCTAACTACGTATATCTGAGCAATTTTCTGACGAGATTTCGCTTGGAGATGCTAACATACGTATTTCGGTAATAGCAAAAACAATTTTGTACACTAATAATGTAAATATCACTTTGTAATTAGATTAACCTACCAAAATGGAACGTGTGCCATTAATTACTCATTGAAACGAGAGTTCAAGGACATGGTTGTCATTAATATTAAATTGTTGTATAAGATGCGCTTAATATTTTCAAATTTAAAAGAAGAATATGGCAGGCAACGCATAGCCAAGATGGCGTCGGAAAAGCGCTGATACTTTCCCCGGCGCGGGAAACGTGAGAAAGTGGGCGACGCGCGCGCTGCGAAATGGAAACTGCGATAGGATGATAACACGTTAATCTGCACAGTTTAATAACGGGCTGCACGACACTGCATTTGTAAAGTAATACTAAAATAATAATTATTGATTCATCTTCTAACTCACTCGATATACTAGAAAATTACACTTGGTCATTTACATGAAAGCTTTTCAATGTTCTCCGATTATTTATATTTAAAAATTGGCAAGTTTGGCTACGGTATGTAGCCTAATTGCGGTGGCTTGAGCAAAAAACTAAAGAAGGGACTGCCTACCCAAACATGAGTACTGGAGTACTGGACTCACTAACGACAAGAAAACCAGCCGAGACCACCGATCTTTTATAAGGGTACGTATTGCCCCAGTCGAACAACTCTATTGCTGACACTCGGGTCAAGTCTACGCCCAGCATTAATCACCATTAATAAATTCCACTGACTTGCTATGTCATGCTCTATACATATGTAAACACAAGATACTAGCTGTACCCGCGGTTTCACCCGTCTTAAACTTGCCTGATCCGATAGTAGCTCTTCTCTATAAAAAGACTATAAATACATATTTTTTTTTAATATCGCATCATGGACTCCCGAGATTAACGAGTTCCACTAAACAAACCTAATCTTCTTATTATATCTCTTTATTTACAATAAAAAAAAACAATATTTACAGAAAGCAGTTGTATAAGTAAGTAATTACAGATAAAAAAATTGTCATAAATCTGAATCCCGCGCAACGTGCCAAGAAGACAGTACAGAAGCAGCATTGCCACGCTGTGTAGCGATGCTGATTCTCTGTGCGAGATATCTCGCTTTGATGTTGAGTTTGTTTCGCAGTTTCTTCTCCTGGCAGGTTTTTTCCTTGGAAACGCTGGTAACTTTAGTTTTTAATAAATATGTAACGTTCAATAAGTGTTCCTTACGTAGTTTTTTTTTTTTTTTGTTTTTGATGTTTCGACCTCTTCTTTCCTATGACGTAAGTACATATGACCTTTAGCTCACACGTAAAGCAAGTAGAATGCTCACATACATTAGTGTCCATTCAATTGTATCACTGAGCAAACACGGAAGTAACGAAACTTGTGCGACACCAATTGTTTATGGAGCAATTACATCAGAAGTACAAATACTGAAAATAATTATCTATATAGTTAGGGACTCGGCGTGATGATGTGTATTATATGTATGTACAGTAGTTATACATCATATTTTATTTCTTTTTATAATGTATATATTTATATTAGATCCTTCTTTGGTACATATGTCATTGTATTTATTTACTCTGTATAAACAGTTATTCGATAATGTATGTGTAAAAAACTAATTACCTACCTGCTGCGTATTAGTTGTGTATCTATAATTTCAGCTACAAATCGGTGATCATTGAATTGATATAAATATTAGATTACTTTTGAATCAATTTAACGCTTCGCTGATTGACAATATCCTCAATTAACAACAACTATATTAAAAGCATAGACAAAGACCTGGAAGGAAAATAGGAAAACCTTCAATCTAAATACAAGTGAACATTTTTGAAGATAAACTCACTTCAAAGGCGTATCTGCGTAAATCAAGTTCCTTCCAGTGAGTAACGTCATAAATATACATACGCAATTAAACAATGTACATTGATGTGCTGTAATAGTTTATGTTAATGTGATTTGTGACGTTACGCAAGGCTGACTCACTGAGGGAAGAGCCACGGAATCTGGTCGCCATTTTACATCGCCAAATAAGCAGTGTTGCCACATACGTTATGCCATCCTGGCGGCTAAGGCTTGGGTTAACGTCATTTGAGCATGGGTTTACCTACATTATTATTTTGGCAATGGACGTTTTGACATAAAGTAATTAATAACATTAACAGATAAAGCTTGTGTGGAAACTAAGCTGGACTAGTATGGTACAAACCACCCCATAAATATCTGCCGCTAAAGGGACTCGTAACCGCTACCTAAAGTTTCTCAACCACTAGACCACCAGACCAAACGGTCGCATATAAATAGTTAATAATAAGAATATATATATGTATATCAAGTGTATAAAGTCTTGTTATGGATACCATAGACATAGTAAGTAAAACTGGCGCATACCATAGATTGATTATGGCGCGAAATTGAAATGTCATTAGTGAAGACACACGATAATAATTCATGCAATACGTAAGTTCTCTTACGGGATGCTAACTTGTTTTCTTATTGTTTGCAACTTATAGACTGATCAATATAATAATGTGAGAAATATTCACTACATAGAGTAACGAAAAGAACGTAGGTAATTAAATTCAAATAAAGAGTAATTACTGCGTTCACTTCCCTTTCCTCATTGATTGAACGTTCAAAGAACTACTCGAGTTGTATAGTGCTAGTGGCGATTGGTTTGTTGCGATGGAAGTGGGTCACGCGCGAAGGGCGAGATGCGCCTGCGCTTGCATACTATGACATAGATTGTACCGTTCACCGACTGGATGTCACGTGACCACAATTTTATAAGAGCACTTGGGAGCGCCCCACGGATTCACCCGCGTAAAAAATTAAACCTTCTATTTTCCGGAGTCATACAGTGTTATTCCATCTAATGATAATAATAGATTAATTAATATGTTATATCCATATAATTCCAGCGTGGTTGACTGGCATTCGAATATGATGTTGTTAAAGTTGTCATAGTAATTATAGAACTGTGAACACATTTCTATGTGGATCGGAGCAATTCGTGTTTCATGAAACGATAAAATATTTTATATACGAGGTAAACAAATAGACTGCATGCCAAACGTCCAAGTGCCAACGGGCACTTTATTTCTGGTCTGTTATCGTATATACAAGATACTATATAACATTACATCGGAGACCTTTTGTCATTGAACAAAATCTATATTGTGGAATATATTTTCAATTTGACGTGATCCTGATGAACCTATCATAACCACAGGTTTCATCTATGGCCAGAAGAAAATGTTCCTTAATCGTTTGCTGCCGACTGCTCCCAGTTTTCTGTTGAATAATATTTTCCCAACTTTGATTCAATATCGATAACGCTATACAATCGAGACGCCTCCGTGTCGCAAGCTATTGTCCATTAGTCGTGTCCTAAAAGCTGGGTGTACATTGCGATAGATTTTTTTGGGCCAGCCTTGTCGCGGGAAACAACAGGTTGGCGGTACGTGCAACCTCGGGCGGCCGTTAATTCGCCTCACGGCCGCTGTCCGCTGGTGTAAACAACACTTTATAAGAGCCATGGCGTCCAAACGAGGTTCCGGCTAACAAACACAACGCCGGTTTCCACGTGGACATTGCGCAAACCGATCTATTAACTTGTTTAAAGTACTGAAATCATGTCAATTTATAAATAAATAACGAAATCTGTCGTGTTTATCACATTCGACTTTGTATTGCATTAATTCAAGTGATAAGATGCCACTATGGCTCCCCGTATCTCTCCTTTATCTCTATAAAGGCATATCTCGATTGCGTACGATACAGTCGTAGGAAATATGAAATAGGGACAAGGATACTGGGCCGCTGTAGATATCATATTGTTTGTTTCGTCAATTTACACGTGTGCGCGGTTGCAACATGGATACGAATTTTAATGCCACAATGGCTTGCGCAACCGGAACGTGGAAACTCCAAATTTCTGACTCAGTAGGTTCACCTCCCAAAGCGGTAGGATGGCAATACAATCCTCTCACGAGAGCAACACATGGACCCAAACATTAAGTGACATTTATCATAAACATTCTAATGATTGCATTGAGTGAATATATGCCATCACTGAAAGTTTCGTAACGATTCTAGTGATATTATATTCTTTCACGCAAAAAGTACTAAATGGAAGTGGATGACATTTACCACAGACATAGTATATTAGCTGGATTAACACAGGATTTTGTCTATTCCAGATGATATTCCGTTTGAAATCATTAGTAGATAGATTTCGCATCTAGTCATTGTATAAATGGAAACGACCACAGCGGCCGGAAAATGTGTCACAGAGAACGAAATCGCGCGTCACTACGTCGGCCATGTTTGGTGCAGCGCGCGAAAGTGAGATTTAGCGTGAACGGAGCGGTGCATCGCGGCTCCCTTGACCCCATTGCGCCGCGGCCCGCGCGCCCGCGCCCGCACTACGATAGTAAACCGAACTCGTCTAGTCGCCCCACTACACCACCACACCACTCTGTGTGCGTACAACAGCGTGCCTATATGCACATTGCACACCGATGCACTAATAGTACACCGACGATACATTTTCACGGATGCTACTATCAGTTTCTCAATTCCGGGTACCTCGCTACTATGGCATAGATTTTTCACTTTGCTTTTCCTTTTGCGGTATGTTTAGATAGTGCTCATAAAGTTGGCCTAAATGAAAATTGTTAATGTTAATTACTATTTTAATAATGGCGTTATTAACTAAAGTAAGCAGGACGTGGGCCTATTCGAAAATAATTAAAATGACTAGCCAAAGCTCCGGATATTAGTCTTTTGACTAATTAACTTTGTTTAATTGTAAAATTTTTCTTCTTTTTTTTTAAGATAATCATAGGCGTTTTTCGCAACTTTCAGAACTAGTGCCCACTCCAACACATTCGCAAACTGTTGCACCGTTCCTAACGAGAACATATAGTTACACGTTACGCAATAAAAATAAATCAGATAAGAATCAAAGACGCATAATCATTTACGGTTGACGGATGACATAATTTAAATACAAAAAGCAATTGCAAACAAACCGGTAACCGTCTGGGACCGGAAATGTTTACCAATCCGTTGCAGGTGGGCGGCTGGTACTCCACGCAACGAGAGAGCCGCATTGTCTGTCGCAACTCGCTTAACTTTCGGTAAGAACAGCGCAAGGAAATAAGGACAATTGTGATGTCTGGTGTGACGAAGGTGTCGGGTCGCGTGATACGGACATCACATACGCCTAGGCACAACTTGTTTATTTATCTTTAGTGCACGCAGTATTATGCCATATTTTAGAGTTCTAAAGGCTACAGTGAAGCAATTGGGCTTGTAACACATTGCAAAAATACCATTATATTTAAGGTGAATAAGGTCGAAGTTCGCCTTGGATATTGGTTTCATTTCTGGCAACACAACAATGTGCATGTATCGTACCAGTATGAATTCTAAAATTAAGACGTATTTCTGACATAAACAACAGTTTAAAATTTTTGCCACAGATGAAATACAATGTAATAATCTAAGGACACGTAATATGAATAAGCTTGACAGCTATTAATAATGAATGAAATTTTGAGTGTTTTAAGCAGCGCGCCGCCTTAAGGTTTCCTGTTTACGGCGATAGGTAGTGTTGCGTAACTCAGTGCTGCTTTGCGTACCGGTTTTTGGCATCCTTGCTCAAGCGCTCGTCAGTAACCGCCTGTATGTAAGATTGCTTTTTAAATATTACTTTTAAATTTACCATAATCGCGATTGTTTCACAGCCTGATACGTTATTTTTGGTATAATTCGTTTACTATCCTTATAATTGTGTTCGATATTTTCCTTCTATATATTTCCGTGTCTGACAGTTTAGCTAAAGAGCGATGCTATGCAAGGGAGTGGGCGAGTTATTATATATATTAATTTAGGGCAGGTGAAGTAGCAGGGCACAGGTCGTTGCTGATAAATTTGTCACAAAATATAAATTCTCATATAGTTGCATGAAGCGGCAATGGGTGCTGTGGCGTGTCCGGAAACCGTAAAATACCGGCATCGCGCCACAAACAAACAAACAGAGGCAAACATCCCCGGCATTGTTAGATGCTTCCTTTGCCTGTTTGCATTGCGCATACTACGCCTGCCGCGTGTAAACTATCTTTTAAGATAATTGTATAGTGATGAACATACCATCATCACGCTTTCCCTCATGAGAGCATCAGCGTGCTTACCCATATTACGGCACAGTTGAAAAGAGCGCAAGACGACGACACGAAAATTAAATTGATAAAGAGACTACTGGAAACAGAACCTTATGAAGATTACCTTTGTGAAAACGGAATACTTTTGAAAGTTATGAATGGTGCAAAACTAATGGTAGTACCTAAGGAGATGCAGACTGAAATAAGAAGAAAATATTCAAAATTTTAATGAACAAAGAGAAGAGCTTAGAAAGAAAGCGAAGGAAAGTATACAAAAAATACAGGATGAAAACAGGAAAAATTATAATAAGAAACGAATAGAAGCTAAACAATACGACATTGGAGATCTTGTTGCTATTAAGCGCACCCAGTTCGTTCAGGGCTACAAGCTTCATCCTAAGTATTTGGGTCCTTATGAAATTACAAAGAAGAAGAGAAATGATCGATATGATCTTAAGAAAATTGGCCATGGCGAAGGTCCGACTCATACATCGAGTTCAGCCGACATGATGAAGCCATGGGTTGACTATAATTCGTCAGACTCATCTGAGGCAGATGAGTAAGCAGGATGGCCGTGTGGGATGGATTTAAGTTGTTTTCTTTTTGTATTACGGAACTTATTAGCGTTGTAGATTAAAATTTAAAAGGAAAAAAGGTTATGTCACTGGTCACTTCTTGATCTCGGAACGTAGGTACGATGTAATAACGGCTTACCATCTTTAATTTAAAATAAAGTATAAACACAGTTAATACGCGAGTGTTTTGATTACTATCCCCACAAAATATATGCAGAGGGAGTAGAGCGGCAGTATCTATACCCCTAGAGCTACTGACCTCTTTCGCTTCATCCATATTCATCTGTCCAGTTGAGACACGGGCATGTTTGAACGATGCAGAGAGACTTGCTACATCTCTGGCGAAATTTAGATAATACGCCATGGAAGGGAAGGCGTGTATTTATTGTAGCTTTACAATATTTTAGAGCCGTGCTAGCAGAGTGGTTCGAGTCCCGACTGTACAGTACAAGTACAGTGATTAGTCACACCACGAGCTTTACGGTCAAGGAAAATATCGAGAGGATACCTGCATATGTTGGAGAATAAATTCAAAGACAGCATAGTCGCGACAGACGGCGAATGACTCGCTATCTGTCACGTTGGCACCCTTCCTGGCAGCCCACCCTTATGGGAAGGCGTGGAGAGATATAAATGCGTACTTGTCTAGTGTACAATGTTTTAGTAGCGAGCAAGCACCGCTGGCGCAGCGTCCGCCCGCCGAGACTCGCAGCCGAGAAGTCGGTTGACACTGACACACTTATTATATTGGTTTCGTAACACTCGAGATGTTTGTAGTGATTGTTTAGTTTATTTTTCATGGAATAATTTGCCGTTTTTCGTTTGTACACTAACTGTTCTTTAGCTAGGTCTCTCACCTGACTTGCTTTATACCTACATTTTAGAAATCTGTTTTATTCTAGACGCACCTTATTCCTGGATATCACTGAAGTTTATACTTTCTCTTTCTCCCTTCATCAAATATACTTGAATTGTCAATGGGTCTTAATTTCTTAAGAATCATCACGCCGAGTCTCTCGCGGGACATGCAGGGAGCGAGTAGAGCTCCAGTTTCTCTATTCTTAAATACTCTTTCTCTATTTCATTAGTCAGTCTCTTCATACTCACCTGAACTGAACTGAAATAAAATTGCAATACTATACTATAATAAAATTCACGTTTATTTATATTATTCTCGTAAAAGTTCATGTTTGTACAAAATGAGACAGTTCCGTGATGTTAATGTCCTCTAAAAAGTTCCTTTGTACTTTAAGCACTGGGGCTTCAGGAAAAAGGGCGGAGCAAAAGTGGAAAGGCTTGTGTTTCAAAACGTTAGCTTCAGAGGGCGATCTCAAGGTTCCTCGTGCGTACGTTGCGTCACATCGGATCTGCAAACACATTATGGGCGATAACGTAAGTGCTACTTTTCATTAACCTACAATCATGAAGACAACGCTCCACTGCGCGAAATTATTTTTGATTTGCTACAGAAACCAGTAGATTAGACAAAAATCTGACAACCAGAGCTTTGCATGATTCCGTTTGCTATCTCTGCATATGGACACTCAAAGCACTGACTTCGCCACAGGAAACTCCCATGAACCGACCAATGCGAGATCGAATTCGTTCAAAACTGAATTCAACTGATCTTCTTCGACCTAGCTCCGTTACAGATTGGCCAACAACGCATTGTGTTATCCCTTAATTTCTTTCGCAACAGTTGTAGATACAACAAATATACTCGTATGCTGGCATAAGAACAGAAATTTTGAAGCAAGCCTAGTGATGCTGTGCAAGTAATGCTGCTTCTTAGAGGAATTCCCATAAAGGCATACGCTGTGTTTTTTATTGTGTGTGCTTATGTGCTACGTATTTCAGCTACGTTTTATGTTGCCAATTGTTTAACGATACATACGTGTTATCTCACAGGAACCGACAATATAGTATCGTCTGAACTCGCTGGGCTTTTACATAACGTTGTCCGATTAGGTAGATGTCAAGCGATTTCCTGCTTTATAGATAATCTTACATGCGCTGATAAGGTTAATGCATTCATTATTATGTTGCGATTAGAAGGCTTTCAAGAATCCGTACGGTGATTAGTACGTGTGATTCATAATAGTGACATAAATATAATTTAAAGACTTTTTTCCATTACAATTAAAAATATTGAATGTTCCCAAAAATTCAATAAATATAGTAAATAGGCATGGAGCAATATTTGCTATGAACAGTACTCGTAACATCGGAGGAATCTCGCGTGTTTCCGTCCGTACGTTGGGTTCAATAGCTGTACTAGCTACACGGACTATTTTGCACCTAAATGTACCATCTAGAAAACTTAAATTAAATATTAGATAATAAAGTAACAAAGGGATAATTCTGAAATGGCTTTTCAATGCTTGTATCCTAAGAGGATAAGTAACGATGAGTTTGTGGTTAAAACCGCTCGGCACACAGATAAAATGAGTTTTTTTATTATCTGTTAGCACACAAACAAGGGAATACAGTTAATAAAGAGGCAATCGCCTTGAAGTTAATCACCTTATATAGTAGTAACATACGATTAATGATTTAACGTGTTGTCTAAAACGTTAACGTGTGTGCTAGTAACAGATTTAGTGGCAAGTATTTCCTTAAAACGCGGATGTGGCAAGGGCGTGTCGTTACAACGGATGTTGTGTAAATATTTTGTTGCAATACACTTAAATGTTACATTCAAAATGACCCTATTAACATAAAACAGAATACTGTTTAGATTCAACACTGTTTTTATAGCCCCTCGGGCATGGCAGCTATGGCATTAGCTTACCGCTTTCAAGAGCATTGGTTTGATTACCTGGGTATATACAGTCTATATAATACTGGCTGTATTTAATTTCACAACCAGGTAAATGCTTCAAAATGTTTTTGTCTGAATGTCTACATGATTGCCGCGCGACTCCGGTTCAAAAACGTGGCTGGGTATGTAACAAATAAAGATAAAAAAAGATCATAATCGTAAAAAAATGAATGAAATTATCTAAGCGATAACGTATTTGTTTCAGTAATATAAGCGATAAGCGATTAACCGAACAGATATATTGTAAGTGAATGGAGCTGTTAATCATACGAGCATCGCCACATCTTCCATCATATCTGCGCTTTTCATACAAAATACGATAGCGATTCAAGCCCATATAAATAATTAATTCATGTTTTTTGTTTGTTCAATAAAATAGCAAATACCGCAATTTTAAAGGTTCTAAAAACATACACCAAAAGTTATGTAGTCAGACTCATAGCAATTCAAATCACTTTACAGTATCTCTTTCAGGAAAATATCTCCTGAAATTTTGTCAAGCCACATAGAGGAAACCTGCTAGCGTTTAGCGACGCAAACCTTATCGAATATTGGTAAATTTATACGTGGACTGGCTACCATTTTAATTTGTAGCTATACAAGGGAAGATTATCTGGTTTAAACCAGTACTCATGTATATGTTTATTGATATTATAATAACACATACAGACATATCGTCACGCCGAGTTCCCCACGGGGCAGACAGAGTAGAGCGCCATTTCTCTTCAGTCTTGCAGACTTTTATACAACCTATCAACCCCAATTTAGTTGTTATTTCAACAGTCAACATAAATGAAACCCTAGCAGACAAAATAAAAGCAAAACGGCTATGAAGGTCTCGGCGCTTAGGTAACAGACAGACAGTGGGTATGAGGTGCTCGTTTATTTTTTATACGGTTTTTAATGTAAAAATTGCGGACGTCGAACGGCGTTTAGTTTTAGAAGTCCTCTTGACTTATCTTGTCGCCTTTCCACGAAGGGATGGACCGACGCCGCCGCCGGTTCTCAAGCACGACTTCCAATGTTTACTTTCTTACCACACGGGTGGCAAATCATGCGGTCCGCCTGATGGACGCTTGTTCCTAAAACATATACAGTTGAATCTCGTCGACTAACAACTGTACAGAAAGAGTAATTTGTCCAATCGGGGTTCGAACTTGCAATCTTTGTGTTGTAGTTTACTACTCGAGCCTCTCGGCCAGCGCGGCTCTCTTTGCTTAAGCTTTTGTAAAGCTATATACTGCTTCAAATACAAAGCTAGCAAGATCCATAGCCCGTGCGCTAATCGGGTGAAAAACCTGTAAACGAAAACCTTAGTAATGCTCCACGTATTTTCGATAAATATTTATAAGTGTAATGTACAAAGTATGTTTATAGCGTCTCGTTGGTATTTTCCTAGCAGAGGGATGGAAATAATGTAGGTATCATCTTCTCTGTACAGGTTACTGTCGGCTGCCGTCTAAGATACAGCATTTATAAAGTAATCGATCTTCAAGATGTATTTCATGGCAGACTATTTCTTCAAAATAAATACCTTCATTATTACCCCTCACAATAGCCACACGGTTGTAAGCTCTAAGATTACCCAATGTGGATGCCTACCAGATTACTACAACCAACGTAATCTGACCTTCATAACTCTTATTACATACATGGCTATCGTCACGCCGATTCCTTCATAGGGTAGCCGGAGAGTAGAGCGCCAATTCTCTTTAGACTTACATACCACTTTCGCTTTATTAATAAAATTAATTACAACACCTTATTAACTAAAGTCTCTTCGAGGCCGGGGTGTCTGCTATTTAAGGTATCCATTCCACTATTGAACACGAGAGAGAATAGGAATTGCTGAAGTGCCCTGGTATCACTTGACAGCTTGACAAGATGTTAAAGCTTAAAGCTCATAAAACGTCGGTGTATAACGTTCAGGTACACATGTAGTCTGGTGGCGTGTAAACAATGTAAATTGATGAGAGCCTCCACTGAGATCCAGCAAAACCCGCTGGGTCTGTGTTTTCTCTAAAAACTTAGTGTACCTAGTTTTGGATAAGGAATTTCCTACACTATATAAGCTATACGATGCGAAGCGAGCGTATGCGACATTTTACTCTTTTTATTCATCATCGCATATGTCTGATGAAACTGATGTGGAAGCGAAAGAGGGTTGGCGCTCTTCTCTCATTGCCTACCCCGTTACGAACTGGGCGTGATAGTAAATATACATATAAAATCTGTTTCCTCCAACGTAAAGCTCGTGGCATGTCTAATCACTGTACTTAAGTTTAGAAAAACTCATAGGTACAGTCTGGATTCGAACTTGCAATCTTTTTGCTGCATGTCACTATTAGAACCACTCGGCTAGCACGTCTCTTAAATATATAAAGACTTTTATTAAATAGGTCCCTTATTGCTATGCTCACAGGTAGCGTAGTATATTATAGCTTGACTCTACTAGAAGCCCCTTAAATAGAGAGGTTGTAGCTAGACCTAGAACAAATATTATTACGTTCGTCTAGTTTCCACTGAAAGAACTTGTTATATACATTAAATATTATTCTGGAACATCCCAAGGGTGGAAAACGATACGACGCGAGCAGCTCGAAGGTTACACTTTTCCAAGTAGCTTTTAAGCCAGCCGACCATGTATGGAGAGACTAATTAATGTAGATGATTCAAAAGGTTTTTTTTTAAGTCTAGAGAGGACTGGATATAACTGACTAACTGAAGCGTCAGAAATCTGAACCATAAAAGAAACTCAATGGCGTATGTATAGTCGTGCTTGAGTAACGACGATGGGCTCGCCATCTGTCACGTTGGCACCTAAAATATATCTCCCTCAGAACTCTGCCTACCCCTTGTGGGAAGGCGTGTAGATATTTATAAATCTATTATATTTTATTGTACAGTGCCAAAAAAGAGTTAGACAGTACTAGTTGAAAAGCAATTAGATTATCAATGCCTTTGTGTATGTGTGGCGGAACTGGCCGGAAGTCTGACATCACAGATAGAGTTTACCTCCTGTCTGTCTGTGACGCACGGGCTGTATAGGGCACACATATTATTGTTCTGTGGTTGATGACGCTCGTTTTATCGAAACGTTGCGATAACGTCTCGACTCTGTGGTTCAATTTATTCAAAGACTTTTCTTTAAACCCCCTTGTTATACGTTACGTTTGAGTTTAATTGTCAATACGCGTGGGTCCTGGGTAGGCAGAGGCGAGTAGGCACCTCACACACCCACTTTGACAGAAGGCGAGTCCGTATGCTGGTTTCATCTCGATGTTTTCTTTCACCGTAAAGCACTTGGTGTGACTAATTACTGTACTTCAGTTCAGAAAAACTCGTTGGTACAGTCGGGATTCGAGCTTGCAATCTTTGTGTCGCGCGACCGCTCGAACTTTGCCACCTCGGCTTATTTAATTATAGCGAGTTATCTCCTTGCTTTTAAAGCCTACGTATACCCTTTAAAACTTAGGTTCATCTGATGTCCATTGAATACTGTATCATATGATTCGGACACGCGGTAATGGGTGTTCCCATTACCACGTGAAGAGGCCCGGAATTAGGATAATTACATAATAAAAACGAGTTTTGAGTCTGGTTTTTCCGCCAGCGTGAATGTAGATTTACGAGCGCGCTATTTTCTGAACAAGTGCCTTGTTTACAGGTTAGTTTGCATTGACTTTCAGGAATTGTACGACTGTTCAATACAAAGTTTTCCTGTTTTCACAATTACAGGGAAGTTTTTCTTTACGTAAGTTTGTCCACCCTGTGCTAGTGTAGGAAAGCCGGTCGAGATTATATAAATAAATTACATACGTATGGAAACCTAGTTACTGATAAGACTTTAAGAATGTCATACCAACTTATACAATTGTTAAAAACTTTTAAATTGCTCGAGTCATTGTTGCCAAGTTTTGGCAAGCCGAATTGTGTACAAATTGTTGTTTAAAAATACAGGGTCGAGTTAATTTTATACCAGAGAAGAAGGATAACAAAGGAACCCGAATAGTTTTGAGGAAGTTGCAGATATTGTACCATAAAAAGCTGCAATCAGAAACAAAAGAGTAGCGGTACCGTTGCGAAATACCGAACGCGGTCATAAATTTGCCAATAAAAACTACTTTGTCTATGGTTCGCACAAAAAGTCGCGAAAAAAAAGCGCGGGCGGAAAAACTACAGTTAAGTGTGCTGGGGTGTTGGTGCTACCGCACTGGGGCAGGTAGACGTTTTTAATGTACTTTTAAAAATTGGGTTAAGTATTTTTTAGGTGACAGATGAGACCGGCAAGGTGAGCAGTGTACGGTTACGGAAACCCGCACTTTTTATCGTTTAACAGTATTGCCCTATTAACTTATTTTTTGTGTTGGTAATAATCAGTTCACATGTTTTCAAGTGGGGCACATATGCTTAGCGCAATATTATTGAGTAAACGGAAATAGTTGATTAAAATAACGTATAATGTACGGTAACGGGCGAAGTAACAGTCGGCTGGCAAGACTGTCGGCTTGTTTGTGTGTTGTGAAATCGCAGCCTTGCGGCGCGGTTGAAGGTCGGCCAAAACTATGGCCCCCGCCCAGATGTGGCCGAGTTAAAGAGCATTGCACGCATAAATACATAACTGATAAGATTGTGTACCAAGATAACAAAATAATCCTTCTAAAATCATAAATGGTAGTTAAGAGAAAAAGTTAGTGAGGGTCCTTTACGTAAAACTACTGAAGGTAATTGTTTTTTTTTTTATTATTAGCTGAATTAATACATAATGTACAATATTGGATTCTCGGAGACATGCTAATCACACGGCGAGATATGAAAATAATTATAATTGAGGAAGCTGTTAAACAGTTTATAGTTATTCAATGGCTGGTCCGTCGATTTGTACCTCTTGTTTATTTATTTTTAAGTTTCTAAAAACGGATGCGTTCACGTCATTTGAATACTAAAACTGCATTTAAAAAAGCTGATGCTACTAATATGTCTGGTATGCCGTCCTGTTCGCTCTCGTCGAATACATTAATGACCGACAAGGACGGACAATTTGCAGGAAGCTGCCCAAAAAAACAACCCTTCCTCACCCTTTCGGGACATTCTATTGTTTACATTAAATCGAAACGTCATAACTTTTAAAGCAGTCCATCAATTCTGGGCCCAGTAGCGATCAATTTAAAGATGACATTTGATTGTCGGCTATCGTCGCTTAATGTGAATTTGGACCGTGAATAGAATTAAATCATTCTAAATTGTTCTTTTTTGTTCGGAATTTGAATTTCTTGGAACAGGTAGCTGGCCAGTGTTGTGATTGGAGGTAATAATAATGTTTGATACCTATTGGAATATGGTGACACGTTGTTATGTCTTCGCGATTCATAATTATATTGCTTTTATAAGTTATTTATGCAAATATTTTTAAGAACAACGACCTCTATAGTCTCCGCCTATTGCCAATGTCAACGAGCATTGCTTGGCAGAATACCAGTTAAGACAAGTCTACTTTTAGGTATGTTTTGAGCTTTAGCCCTAAAACTAATATTATCTATCTAACTAACTAACATTGGCCGTCTGGTCTAGGATGTCCTGGTCTTGGAGTCGGATCTAAGTAATTTGTGTGTGTGTTTAGTGGTGGAGTTCGTTTTTAATTATCTATGAACCTTAATATTGAACTATGATCATTGTAAACTTCTTTCAATATTCTCAATAAGTATTGTCTCTACGCATCCCATTGTTAACGTGAACGCATCCAAGCGCGTACAAATCAAATTTTTTACACACCTTTCACTTCCGACCAGGTACATTTCACCGGGAAGGGATTTTGATATCAGCATCTGCTTATAGACGTAATTTCCTGGACCATGGGAAAGCTGGTGATGTCCCCCTTGTACGCCATATTGGCATACATTTGGCAAATTATTACCACCATTGAAGGTCAGCTTTGAAAGTTGGAATGCATTTTTTATATATATTCCTGACAACCTGTACATCTACATATAGTATTAGTGAGGAATAGCTTATTTACATACTAGTGTGTCATGTGGTCTCCCTCGCGTAAAAATAGATCAGAATAAGGTTTTTTTCTGGTCTCTTATCTGGAATAAATCCTTCGGTTCTCTTGACTTGACGAAGTTCATCTTTGAGTGTCCGATCGATTTTATTTGACTTCTTAGTAGTTGGAAAGTCTTCCTCTGCCTCTACTTGCACACACTTTCGCGTTGTATACTTGTTTCGACCATCAACTTGTGTAATAATTTATAAGCGAATTGGAAATAAAGTCAATCGTGTCTGTAGGTATATAATACAAATGCAACAATCATATTTATTAATGTCGATCCAATACGATTGTTTTGATTAGTTACCAGCTGGTCAGCAGCTTATGTCGGTCGCGTCAGCACAATTCGCGGTAGCGGGTTCGATGCCCGGCGCACTTCCGAGTATGGAGTGCCGACTGTAAGCTGATTATTTACGATTGTTTCATGTTACTAATGGATTAAATGTATTCAGATACATCGTTACACATATACGGAGTAGAAACAGAAAGGAATTAAGACTACTGGAATATCTTCTTTATATATATAAATTACGTGTCACGTTGTTTGTCCGCGATGGACTCCTAAACTACTTAACTGATTCCAATCAATTTGCACACCGTGTGCAGTTTGATCCAACATAAAATATAGGATAGTTTAAATCACAATTGGACCCGATAGGTGGCGCTGCGATCGTGTTTCAGGAAGATTTTTTCCCCCGGGCGAAGCTGGGCGGGACAGCTAGTATATATATATATATTTTTATACCACACTGCTGGTAAACAAGCATGCGATCCATCTGATGCTAAGTGGTTACTTACTAGGCTTGTAAAACCACGCGCGCTGCCTACCCTGCAGGAATCTTTTCACACCATTCTTGTGCGTCTAACGTGCTAGGTCCTCCGCGTGATGGTATGTATGTATGTATGTTAAAATGCATCCCCACGCCTTCCCACAAGGGTCCCCGAAGGGGTAGGCACAGGTGTATAATCAGTACCCACACACCCACTTTCCGGCCAAGATATATTTTAGGTGCCAACGTGACAGGTGGCGAGTATGTAATAAAATTGTATACCAGCGAAACCGCGGACCTCAATTGGTTAATAAATAAATATAGGAGTAATAATGTATTACAGTTAATAACATAAATTTACCTATAATATAACAAATTTATAGGTAGCTTTGACCTCGGGAATACTGCCTGCAATATTCCCTGTACGCGGCGATATGTTATAATCAGGTTAATTATATAGCGTATGGGATATAATGCAATTAGGTGTGTGTATGCAAGTATTGTGCACATCGGTGTTTTCCGTCATGTGTCAACGACCGCTATATATGTTAGTGCAGTGCGCACGATTCGCCGATATTTTGGTCTAACCTACTTGTAATTAGCCGACGTAGCAAACGTGTTGTTTACATACTATTGCTGCTTCTGAGATAGCCGTGGCAGAATGTTAATGATGGTGAAGCACCAACAATTCGATGGACCGAATAACCGAGAAACCCTTTGATGTGAAGAACGGACACAAGCTAGTCCAGAGCATCACAAATGTATTTCAAATTGTATTGATTAATAAAGCTAATATAAGGAGACGATAGGATGAAGGATAGGAAGAATCAACGATGAGCTGGTATGAAGATACTAACGTGGATGAGGCGATAGATATCTCTAGTTTCTCTGCCTACCCCGTAATACTTACTTAGCTTAGGCCCAAATAAGGAACTTATGAATTTGTAACTGTAATTTTTATGTGACTGTAAATTCTAGTACACATGTACAGTCGTGCTTTAGAAACGCCGATTAACTTGTCATCTCTCACGTTTGCACCTAAATATATATCCAGCGAGAAGAAGGTGCTGCTACGCTTCTTACTACCCACGTTGCTACCTACGTACTACGTTGGGATCCCCTACGGAAAGATATTTTGTGTAGAAGATTTCTTCTTAAGACTTCAAGTGTGTATTGGTTACTTTGCCGACGTAAGGACGTAAGCCGCAAACGACCAGGTGTCCATAATAATGGCACGTGAACGTCCAGAACAAAACCACGCGTGGTAGTAAACAAGTGCGATACAATACGCCATTGTTTCATCAAGAATGCTCGCGAGACACTCGCGCTACAATTTGGAATCCAGAGAGGAATTTACAAGTTTGTACGATAATGTTGGCCGTCAATATTAATGACCACTGTGGTGTAAGTTGGTTAACAAGAAAAAGAAAAAAAATGATTATACACCCCTGCAAAATGTAATCCTTAACACACATTACTTTCACCATCTTATGACTAAAATATCTCAAAAGTTAGTAAAGAGTAAAATGTCACACTTAGCTAACACGCGTATGCTATCCTTCTTAATGTAAGACAATAAAGTTTTAACTCAATATAATCTTGGGCAAAACCCTAGTTATTAGTTCTTTATTATTTATTAGTTCCCTAATTTCCCCAAACGGAGCTTGTAATATATAGATAGATATACACATACATACAGAAGTAATATATATATATATATACATCCCATCATGTGTAAGACTTACAAACAATAACGCAGGTGACTACATATAGCGTTACTTAAGGATAACCTTTCTTGAATATCTTACTGAGGGTATGAACCGCATCGAAATATGTTCGGTACTTTCTGAGGTTTTACGTTACAATAAACCACCATGCGGGTTCGGAACATATTTGCTACCTTTGTGGTAAAAATACATAAAAACTTGTATACACATAACATACATAGCACTAAGGAACGGCCAGAACGTCTGTGACGCCATATTTTCTTATTTGTCAGTCTCGAAATTGGCGGGACACATATCAAGATGGGCTTAAAGCAGATCAAGTTTGGTCGAGAATTCTTAGCAATTAACAATTTCAATAATTCGATTTTTTAAGAATATATTTAGTATTTCAGGATTTGGAAGGCGTAGCGCCTGAGGCCTGGGACAAAAGGAACCAATTTATAATGTCTTTATGTTGGATATATCGCCGGGAATAATAGCTTTGATAAGGTGCGGAGGAGCTGATGTAAGACTAGATTTCCCCAAGAAGGCTTTCCCCGGACAATGCTTTTTTAAATGATGCCAACAGTAATTTTCTTTGTTTCCTTCTTATATATATCGTTTATTAAGTGTGCCCTCCTCTATACATATATAATGAAGCCGTAAAGTTGTTTGTTTGTTTGAACGCGCTAATCTTGGGACTACCAATCCGAAGTATATTCGGCTATTTAACATCACATTACAACCAATAGAGGCAGATGAAAAATTAAAAGTATTGCAAAATTGGGGAAAATTTTCGTTTAATTTCAAACACGTGTATATCCGAAGGCGCAAGCTAGTATTTAATAAAGGTTTATTTAGAACTGAATAAATCGAATGAAGAATGTTATGTTGGTATGCCTCTAAGTCGTAATTATGTATATTTAATGGTATTTATAAATAATTATACTAAAAACCCATAACAATATGCATAAGATATATAACCCATAACAATATAAAGAGAAAAAACTTCAACTGAACACGGAATACGCGAAAGGCCTGCGATCCATCGATAAATTAATTTCACTCAGTGTGGACATGCAGGGATTTAAATAGTTATATGATCATTAATACATAATACGAAATTACCGATAAAATTAGGAACTCATAGCCTTGTTTAATATACATATTTAAGTGAAGTTTTCATACATCGTCACACCGATCGCTTCTCTACTACATAACTATTTCGTATCACTTAAATTAATTTCCTTTAAAACCTGCTCGTATTATTACAATATGGTTTTAAGGCTAGAACTATTCAAATTAAATAAAGAATAACATTGACTATTACTTTATGAAAAGATCGAATCAGAAGAAATAAATATTATATTTCGCATTCCATCGCCGGATGATTGGCTCACATTAATTTGTACGTGATTCATATTCACGACATATGTATTTCATAATCAAATTTCAAAGTATTATTGAGTGATAAAATGTTGAAATTACGGGTGTCGTTAACGCAATTAATTGTGATTAGCGTATGCAGCCGTCCAACTCGGATGCACGTTGTGCTAGGTCAGGGTGGAGCTATAATTGCCTCCCGCTGTTGCTCCAATTCGCTCTAGTCTAACTACGTCATTAGTGCACTATAATAATATCTAATCCTACATATACATAGTTGTAGCGCCAACCGTCCCGTAGCAACGAAACCCGTAAGGCGTAGCATGCCTGTAGCGCTACGCCCGTAGCACGTAGCACTTTCTTCTACGGAAACGATTTCCCTTTTCTTTTCAAGTAAATAAAGCGTGCTCTGATAACGATTGTTACACAATAAAACCGTGTCAAGAAATTATCACATCATTACCGGAGAAAATGATTGGAGCACTTGTCATTCAACTTTATCGTTTGCGTTATCATAATAATTTTGAAATGTACCTAAACCGGCTTATATTCGCATTTTCCTGAGAGATAAGGTAACGAAGCATCGGTGTGATATATCATTTGTATTATTATCTCGGAGGCAGTTGAGCTCCGTGGTCCTGTGGAGGCATGAGAGGCACTTACTGTATCTCTTCATGAGTGACTTCTTGTAGGCCTTCCCGGAGACGGCGTCGTCGCCGGGGCTGAGGCGGCCGGCGGAGTCATCGGACTCGGTGCCAGAGTCGCGGGCGGCGGCGGCGGCTGCGGCGGCCAGGTAGTCCTGGGACTGCCGCAGGATGAGCTGGGCTCGGACGTAGTCCGCCGGGTCGGCGAACGAGTGACGCGCAAAGTCGCACACAGAAATTTCCTTGCGAACTGTCAAGTCTAGTGGAGCATCCTCTTCATTCCTTGTTGACTCCTCAGGGTATGCCTTGCGGGCGGCCAGTGTACGCGGCTCTGAGTCATGTCGGTCGGCCCCCGGGGACCTCCTCTCGGCCCCGCCGCTCGCCGGTCGCGCTTCCACAGCCATCATATTTAATTATTTACACCAAACACATAATCACAAGCCCACAGTTTTCAGTTATGTCATAGAGCGTAATATAGTGCGTTGAGAGCGCGCGCCGCGTCCGCCAGCGTTCGCGTCGAATTGCGGACTGATGTCCCAGTTTCGACGATGAGTTCTACTGACTTCGTGAGCCCGCTTCGGGCGCGATCGGCGCCGCTCGGACACTTTCGTTTTCGTCTCGGTGTCGGTGTGTGCGGCACCCATACCAGCACACGCACACACACATTGCTCCGTTGCGAGTGTGCGAGCTTGCGCTAGTGTTGCGAGAGCTTTTTCCACTTTCGTCGGTGGAGCTTTCCTTCATTTTCCGAGTTCCTGTTAGGTAAACAGGTTTTCACTGTTCAACCGGCTTGATTAATTAGTGATACATGTTTGACGCCGGGCTCGTTTGCGCGCGATTGTTTTCATTTAATTAGTTTACTAGGGAAATTATGATCTTATTGAAAAATCATACTCCGAGCAGTCGGTACTATGATTTGAATTATTATTGAGTTGTATAATTATTAATAATAAATCCCGTAGATTTTTTGAACGGCCAATTATTTTAATTACTAACAAAACTCAATCAGACCCGGCGACGTATCGTCTCCATAAAATTCGCTCGCTAAAATCAGGATTTATCAAAATCCGGAACGCAGAAACAGGCGTATCACAAGTTTTGCGTAACGAATCGCGTAAACAAATATGTTTTTTTTTTTATCTAACGCTCGGAGCATTGACCGCCTTTACGAATAAAGTTGCGCGTGCGCAGGCCACGTGACACACTGAGCGGCCCAGCGTAAGCTGACCTGCAGTATCTTAGAGTGTTCGTAGAGAAGCATTGACGCTGGGAGGTCTTTATATCCTGGATGGTGTGTTAGAGTACCGACTACAAATGTAGAGTCAATGTCACTCACATCATGTCCCGAACAGATAATGGGCAAGTGTTGTAACATCATGGAAGTGACGCGTTCATGGTTTTCTGTATATTTGTTTGTACGTATGTATGCTTACATACCATGGATTTATTGAGGATCTTGAGCTTACATCAATGCAGCTGTGAAATCATTGTGCTTAGAATTAATAAGTGTGAATGTTTGTGAAGATCTTCGTACGTTTGATGCGAAATCTAGTTAACGGAATCGGATCATTAAGCAAATCAAACAAATCATCAAAATTGATCCACCAGTTCTTAAGTTATAAACGGCGGAAATAGCCCGACTTTGCTTTATTTATATAGATTTCTTCACACGATCCCACAAGGGTCCCCGAGAGGGTACGCAGAGGGGTATCACATGCTTTTCGCCAGAGTGACAGATGGCGGGTCCACCGCCTTTCGCGTTTCGCATACATACATGTTTACGCCTTTTAATTTCTTATCAAACGTATGCAGGTTTCCTCCACTTGTTATCCTTCACCGTTAAGCTGGTGGTGTGATTAGTCTCTGAATAAGTTAGGCTATTCCAAAAGTTCAAAAAGGAAAAATAATATATTTCATTGAATCATACATTTGTATGTAAAATATAGATAGCTATATTGTTCAGAGTTACGCATGAAGATCTAAAGATGACAATATGTCGGCGGGTCACGTCGCGGGACGTCGAACCCGCATTTGCGCAAGTTCTTTAATCGTTTGGCAATCATATCGCGACTTATTAAAAACAAAAGATATCTGACAAGTTAAAACGTTTTCAGATATAAAGAAATAGAATTACACACAACAGTAAGTATGACACGAGTTTTCGACAGTTGATAGCGAGGCTACAATACGTAACCTGTCAATGTGTATACTTAGTCAAACGACGTCATTTACAAGCATTCAACTATGGACTGTCTATAGGTTTGATAAGGTTTAATATAGCTTCTTTGTAAATGGGCAGAACCTGCGCCGGCGCCGTGAACAATAAGCATAGATCAAATTGGTCTTGGCGGATTGGATAAGAGAACCACAAATTTATTACGGACATTAGACACAGATTACATATATGTATATGTCGCAGGAAATTTTGTGATATGTTATTAAATTTTACTACAAAATTCCAGTACGATATATATATTTAAAATATGTAGAGATGCAGATTATTTTTAAGCATAACCTTTGAAAGAATAGAAACAAGAAGATAAGGAGTAGATGCACGTATAGTCTAGTGGTCATAGCTCCTGACTGCGCAGTTTGTGGTCGGGGGTACGATACCCGTTGAAGGCAAATATTTGTGTGATAAATAAGAATATTTGTTACTTTGTCCTTCCTTTTTATGTGTCATATATGACTAATTCTGAGAATAGTCTAGTTTCCATAGTCTTGCTCAATTTTGAACTATATCAATTTGTGTGGAATTGTCCCAAGGTTTTAATATATCGATTCAAACATTGACGGTTTGCGAACGGTTGGTGATGGTAGCACATTTTTCCAAGCCTCGGAGAAATATTTCCTTAGTTGACGTAATAATGTGACAAATACATTGTTACCGGCCTGATGGTGATGTGTTGATGCAATTCGCCGATGGTGCAACAATTGAGGTCGCTACAATGTAATATGGTTTATTCCTAGGTTTTATTACATTTTCCTTGACTTTAAATATAAAGACTAACTTTACCTAAAAGTTTGCCTGCTGAAGTGTAGGTTTCATTCAAATGGTATTTAATTTACACATACCTTAGAGTCTATCATACATTACGGAAATTAGACCAATTCGTACATCACTTGTGACATTTAGCAATAGTTTCTTGGTACAAGGTACCTATTCCCGCATGATATAAATTTAAATATATAAATGAATTGTGCTATACCTACTGCAGTTATAAAGTTTTTTTTAAATTTATTTTTATACGACTTGGGTGGCAAACAAGCATGCGGTCCGCCTGATGGTAAGCGGTTACCGCCACCTATGGACGCTTGCAACACCAGGGGTATCACTCGCGCGTTGCCGACCCTGCAGGAACCTTTACACCCTTCTGAAGAACTCCATGCTGTACTCTCCAGGGAAAACCTTAACGGGGAGCTCATTCCACAGCCTGAGCGTTCGCGGAAGGAAATTCCTTTGGAACCGCGCAGTGCGAGACCTTTGTGGTTCCAAGGTATGAATTCCCCGTCGATGGCGATAAAGTATTATTTTGATGACATTTGTAAGCTAGTTATTTTAATTACCTATGTACGTATGCATATAGAAGAGCGCAATAGTTCGGAATTAAAATTCACCGAACAATCAAGGACGAAAACAACAGTACTCGAAACTGGCGGAAGCGAAAGACAGAGTCTAGAGAGACCGGCGCTCGATCACTGCCTAGCCTGGGAGAGAGACTGTCGTGATGATATGAAGAAGCTCAAAGACCTGATGTGAGATGTGAAACCACATGGGAGCTATCAATAGGGAAATGAATTTACACCAAAAATATATCTTTGTGAGGTAAATGTTACCTACGTCACGTGTGACTTTAAGACCTTAGTAAGATGTGTTTTTATGTAAGTTCGCAATCTCGGCGTGTGATGATAGTCAAAGTTCACAATGGTAATCTGTGTCGAGTAGGTATTATTCTCGTACTGATCGGAGTTAGATCTTTGAATGTTATTAAGTGGAAGCCGTGGTGGCCGAGTGGTTCAAGCAGTTGCCTGCGACGCAAAGGTTGCAAGTTCGAATCCCGACTGTACCAATGAGTTTTTCTGAACTTAAGTACAGTGATTAGTCACACCACGAGCTTTACGGTGAAGGCAACATCGAGAGGAAACCTGCATACGTCTGAGAAGAAATTCAAAGGCGTATGTATAGTCGTGCTTGAGTAACGGCGATGGACTCGCCATCTGTCCCGTTGGCACCTAATATACCTCTGGTGGAAAGTGGGTGTGTGGGTATTACCTATACACCTCTGCCTACCCCTTCGGGAAGGCGTGAGGATATATTATATTATTAAGTGGATAGGTTAGGGTGGGCAGGAATAAAGTCTTTAATTCTAAGGCGTATTTTATTGACAAATACAACGTAATATTTCAACCTATAATATTCTTTTTGCGTACTTCCCAGAGGATGCTAAGATATGTATACATGTGAGCATTTGTCACATATACGGATAGTATGCAAATTGTAGACTTTTTGAGTAAATATAGGTCATTTGGAGGGCGTGGAGCAGACAATACGTGAGCACATTACGAATGTAGCACAGTTTGTCTCCTCCAGATCCTGAAGGTCACACTTTAGGCATATCTAGGCGAGGGAGTAATGTATACGTTTGTAGCTTGGAGTGCTTCCATTGCTGCTATTAAAGTATCACCTGGAAGAGCCACCTATTATTTGTCGCTAAAAACGGTAATGGACGTTACATTTCTCATTGGAGATGTTGCAAAGGATAACATCGAGAGGAAACCCGCGTACGTTTGGGACGTAATTCAAATACGTGCTTGAGCGACGGTGCCTCGTCATCTGTCACGTTGGCACCTAAATATATCACAGGCGAAAAGATAGTAATGCTAATTTTTTTCTTCTCTTTCTCTTGTGGGAAGGCGTGAAGATGCAAAAGATGTCACAGTGGAGGCTATATAGAAAGGGTGCAAAAATAAAAGCTAGTTCTAAATGTAAATTTATATGTAGTACACATCCATGGTATTCAGTCGGTCAACATTATGAAGTCACTTTTAAAATTACCCACAGAACTGGATGCAACAGGCGAAGAAAAATAAATAAAATGCACCATCGCAGTTGCACTTAGATCATCAATCTCTCTTCGCTTCCTGCGGCGCTAATTATCCGCTAGTGCGAGAGAAACGGCTATATAACTCTATGTCATGCGACGTAGACATACGGCAGATTTTCTGATAGAAGAGATGCGTTCGAATTGAATTCTGTTTTAAATCCACATTTTGAATTTAGAATGCGATGACAGGTCATTATTGAAATGTGTTCGGATACACTAATAGAATTGATAACGCATATCCTCGCATATCACTCAAATATAAAATTAGTGAAATGTTTTTTTTTTGGGAAGCTTAAAGAATCGATCAATTATGCTTAAATAGGAAGATGTAGGTATTAATCAAATGTTTCTAACCGAGTGCACTTTAGAGTGCAGTCGGAATAAAAGAGAGAAAAGACAGACAACAATCGAGTTGCTAAGGGAAAATACATGCCTCTAATATAACTTCAAAACTACATGTGAAATTAAAAAGAATCTACCGATTTGTAACCATAAAGAAAACTATTTTTATTGCTCCAAAAAATATTTATTATCCTTCTAATTTATCTTAATATCCGTAGCGTTTGCAATAAAACATATAAACGCGTACCTACTCTTAGATAAAAGCAGTAATTCCAAGTTTCCGAGCTGATATAGCCGAGTGCAGTCGATGCACTCGGCCAAGGCTGACGCACACTGCCACAGAGTGCATGTCGCGACGCGCCGCACACCCCTACACAGTGTTGACCAGAGATTGTGTCACGCGTAGAGTGGCATAATAGCTCGTTTAACGGTAATCACAGTAGTATGTCAAGTTATTTAATTTGTTATGTTATCCTTATTTAACTTGTTACTGCATTTATTTTAAGTGTTCCCTTAGCGCCGATGAAAGGATATATATGACTTTCAAAATTATACTCTTTCCAAGGGTCGTATCGTCTTCGTTGTTGCG
This sequence comes from Drepana arcuata, assembly GCA_016069955.1. Classification (NCBI taxonomy): domain Eukaryota; kingdom Metazoa; phylum Arthropoda; class Insecta; order Lepidoptera; family Drepanidae; genus Drepana; species Drepana arcuata. The sequence goes on from JACCPG010009139.1 coordinate 89,854, forward strand.
AGTATGCAAGGATTTATAACCGGCATATATGTACATCTGTCGCTTAGGCATTCTTGAATTATGATTGCAATAGCACGTCAGCGCCCCAGTTTCGTTTTTCTGGTGTCTGAGTAGACACTAGATGCAATGAAATGTAGATGGATTCATACTTGACAGTTGCCAATATGATGAATATTATTTGACATTAGAATTTTTTTTTATTTCATAGCAATATGATATGGTTAATAATTCATTTCCATTCGAAAATGTATAAAATCCCGTATCATAAATCGAGCTACCCGCGACCTCAAGTCGATATTTCAAACAATGTGTGTGAGAAAAAAAAAACACGCAATTAAATCTTTGTATATAAAGTCACGTTTGTCGCAGGATGTGAAGATTCTAAATGTTTGGCAGTCTATGAAGTTTAGTAACGTATTCATCTTTGCGTACGCGACTATTTACAGGATCATTTCGCACTAGCTAGCACTGTGTTCGTCCTTCTCTAGAACCCCTGTGTGCCCTGAGTAAAAACGAGTCGACAATATATTTTACAGTCGCATAATATTACGAAGAAATATTAGTAAATTGCTATCGATTAGCACAGGAAGACGAGTTGTATATGGCGGCAATGTTTTTATTTTAACAGTAGTTTGAGCTTGTCTGTTGAAGCTATTTAATATTCCCGTATTCTATAGATTGCATCCGCTAATTCAATGCATTTTTTAATGTGGATACTGCATTGAAATACGAGACAATAATGTCACGTGACCTGCATGCATATTTGTGTCGTGTCTCGGAAACTGAATCTATTTACATTTCGTATATAGTCAATTATGTTAATACACTAATAGAAGCATAGTTATAGAGCTATATATGTTCACGCGTTTCCATAAGGATCCCCAAACAAGCAGGGATGTTATAACAACCTCTTTTCGTTTTTTATCGATATGTCTCCAACACGGTTGTAGGAATTTGCATCTTTGAATATCTTCTAAAATATGGCTTAATATTTTCTTTTGCGATCTTACTATAAAGAGTACATGTTCAATAAACATTATAAAACTATAAATATTTGTCACAGTAGTATTTGTCAATATCTTTCAGGGTCTAACATTATATCTTTGTCAACCTTAACAAGTCCATTGGCACTATGTTAATAAAGCTAACACATACATTTCTATGATACAATTTTGTAATTGTAAAAATATATATTGTTACAGGCTGTGTCGGTCGGATGGTTCAAGTAGTCGCCTGCAACACAGAGATTGTATGTTCAAACCTCGAATACACCAATGATTTTTCTCTGAACTTAAAAACAGCGATTATTCACACCACAAGATTTACGAAGAAAGGTTTAAAATGAAAAACATCGAAAGAAAACCTGCATACGTTTGAGAAGAAATTCAAAGACATATGACTGACTTGCCGTGAGTTCTGTTTAACCAGCATGATGAAGATTAATTAAGGAAATATATATTTTATTTGCTTTAGAGTCGTCAGGATTTGTACGTTGTTTAGGGAAGCTTTTGTTGGTGTACTTCAAAAATAAATTATTAAGTATTGGTAATAATAATAATCATACAATTGGAGGATACATGCAGTCCTGTACCTAGCTTTACTGCAATGCAACAAGGATATTGCTTCGTTATCAACGCTGGCTCAATAATGTGTGCAATAGCCAAGGTGACAAACACTTCACGTGTGTACACGATCTTGCAGCTCCAAAGATACTGTAATCCGTGTTTACTTATTCCTTTATGTAGGAACTTAGCGGCCATCAGCGACCAGTCAAGGAGTTACGCTAATGATCACGAAACTTGCAAGCTGAGCTAATAAACTATTAAGGAAAGGGCACAACGGTACTCAAGTTCAGATTTTTGTTGCCAAATAAGAACAGTATCCGCACCTCACAGAAAATCGCACCCGATGCCATTCGGGTGTTTCTGCGTAATGTTGTGTGCCTGCGGCGAGAAAGAACTCCTCAAAGAATCGCCGTGCTAGCAGAAGGCGAACCGTTGTTCCTTATGCTGCTGGCATAGCAAACGATGTGATAACTGACTTCTATCAGGCCAACCACCTACTACTATAATAATGGCCTCGTAAGTCGGAAGTTGCCTTTGATCCCCATATGATACAAATTATATTAGGATAAGCCACGAGCTTTACGACGAAGGACAACATCCAGAAGAAACCTTGCATACGTTTGAGAAGATATAAACAAAAACCAAGACATGTATAGTCGTGCTTAAGGAACGGCGATGGTCACCGCAATCAGTCAGGTTGTCACTGTTCAGCGGAAAGTGGTTGTGTGGGTACCACACCACTGTGTTGGTAACCTACACCACCCAGGCAGAGGCAGGCAACATGACAATGATGCATCGACAGACAATTAGCCAAGCATGCACCCAGCGTACACGACACGACACCATACAGACACGACATATACACTAATCTTGCAACGTTACCGCTCATAAAAACGTCGCACGGAATTTTCTCTCGCGAGAAAAATACACAGAGAGTGAAAACGGTAAAATAAACATGATATTGTACTGGCGACAAAAACTTCGCAGCAGACATATACGGCTTAGCAGGCGTGAAGTGTTGGAAAATACTGGAATCGTGCTAATCTGAGATTACTCAGCGAAACAATTATGTTGCTATCACAAGGCAGATTAGTCGGACTAATCTTCTTATAGAACTGGCACCAGAGAAATAAAATAAGCAATTTTAGAGAAACAGGACTAAATCTTTCGTTGAACATTAAGAATCTCAACATCTGACAACACAGAGAAGGCAGAGGGAATAGAGTGCAATTTATCCCGAGTTTCATCATTCAACATTCACGGTAGAGCTCTTCATACAAACTGGCAGATTTTGAGTATTTTTGACATTCATATTCTTGATTGGTCGATCGATTTGATTTCCAAAAACCAGTGCTAAAAACTAAGCGCAGTTAGTATATTATTATTTGTAAATATATGCAAGAATTATATATAGGTATATTAAAATGATATATGTATTACCCATGTACATATACATATTTACATATCGCAAAGCATAGCTTAAAATCTCGAGTTGTATGAAAAATATATTTGCAGGAATTTCCTTCCTAGCTCCATATAAGCTCCCAAGTTTACGTCATAATCTTCCTGAGCGAACCTGGCCGGGGCAAGACTGGTCCAGAATATTATTGTTTTTAAGTGCATCCGATCGTTCGCTGTAGACCGTACCGTCAGACCGACAAATAAAAAACAGTAGGCTGCATTTTTATAGCCCCCTCCCTTCCTCTAGCCAACAGTGAAATTGAAAGTGGAAACTGCAATTACAACACTACACGTATTGTTGAGAAAAACGCTAGCGTGTGAAATGCGGGGAAACCTGCGGCTTAATAACGGTAATTTCGTCTTGTCTGATATGTGTGTATCGCACACATTGTGATGTGTCAGCAGATGTGAAAATATATGACGTTTGTAACAGAAAAAAGTTAAACGTGACGTTTCTAACTACAAGTGTTTTATAGTCTATGGGGATTTGTAGTGGCTATATTGATTAAGCAGCTACTTCCGTAGTGTGGACAAGCAAACTCAATCCCCGGTCTGAGTCGTCATATTACCAGTTTTAGGATTTAAAAGTGGGGAGTTCTGAGGATTTCAAACATCTATACTTCTTTCAAGCTTTTTAGAAATTTCTTCTTTTTATTCTTTTGAGAATCTCACCGGGGTAGGCAGGGTTGTAACAATATTTGTCTTCTCATCAGAAATATTTCGGTGCGCAACGCAAAGCTTTCGCTTTTTCTCAAGCACGACAAATGCAAACGTTTCTAAATTTCTTCTCAAACGTATGCATGTTGCCTCTCGTTTTTTTTCCTATATTGTAAAGATTATGGTGTGACTAACCACTGTACATAAGTCATTACTTCGGTTATGATCCGAGCTTGCAATCTTAGTGCCAGGACGACTACTTCAGACACTCGGCTCGGCTCTAAAGATAAAATACTACTTGACGTTATTAAAGGAAATACTCGTACCCATTTGAAGATTCACGGAATTTTAATTAATATTCATTAAAACATTAAACTGCCCAGAAAAAGGGGTGGAGGTAAAAAAAAAAATACGCCAATATATTTTATGGAAAATTTCTACATGTAACTATGTATGAGATTCATGTATGTGTATAATAATTTTTTAAATAAAGCATAATACCCGAAATGAAGGCGATTAATAAACAATCTAGTTATCATAACACAAGCTTTTCTTAATTTGGGACTCGGTTAATTTGTGTGGAATTGTCCCAGGTATTTATTTGATTAATTACCTACTCGAAGCTATTAATTAGTTCAAAGTTGAACATAATTATCTAATTTAATATCTTATGGATCGGTCCATAAGATGTTTGATAAGCGTGCTTACTTCTAGCCTAGTGAATAGAGTAGGATGAAATGAATCCATACCTACTTTTGTAACGGCTTTGAATGGGAAACTCAATTTTCTTTTGTAACTGTGGAGACGCGAAAGTTTTCTGAAAATCTGTGGCGATAAATAAAAGTGTAGAAGACGGTATGCGCATAATACATCAGTAGCGCTGACATTCTTAAGTGAATTTTGCGGTCGGAGAGGGGACGCAATTTGTGTCTGTAACTTTGAAACATCCAACATTTTGGGACCTAGGTAATGCTGGGAGACATTTATAGCTCGCGGCATATCGCAGGGGACAGCAGTCGGTGTATACTTTACATGCGTGAAATATCTACACAATTACAAATTGAGTACCGTGGTGGCCGAGTAGTTCGGCTAGAGGCTGCAGCTGAAAGATTGCGAAAACGACTAAAATATATCTCCAAAAAAATTGGTTATGTGGGTTCTAAAAACCTGTGGAAGTGAAAGTAGGAGGTAGGTTTTTGGAAGCCTTGTTGGAAAGCATGATAAATATTGAATATTATATTTTTATATTTTTTTTTATATTATTAGTTATTAAATAATAGTTCGAGCAAACTCACAGATTGCAAGTTCTAATCCCGACTGTACTAATGAAATTTCTGAACTAAAGTACAGTGTTTAGTCACACCACGAGCTTTACGGCGAAGGAAAACATCGAAAGCACAGCTGCAGACAGAAATGCAAAGGCGTTAAGATAGTCATGATTGAGTAACGGCGATGGACTCGTCAACTGTCACCTTAGCAACTAAAATATATCCCTTACAGAAAGTGGGTGTGGGCGTACTACCTATACACCTCTGCCTAGCCTCGGGGACCCTTATGGGAAGACGTGACACCCACATTCTGCCAAAGATATATTTTAGTCGCCAACGTAACAGGTGGCGAATCCATCGCCGCTACTCAAGTTTATAATCGTTTTCCTATTTAATAGAAATTTTTTGCTTGTTTAATAAATTCCTTGCAACTTAAGACTTTTTTCTTTAAAAACATTGATTATAAACAGGAGGGAGCGTCATGGTTTTGGTCGTGTCGTAATCGTTGCGTCGCCGTAGACCGTAAACACAGTGGGATTTGTTATTTTTAAGGTAAAGCTAGGGTATTGTAGGCGTGATGTCGTTAGGTGGAACGGGTAAAGTTCACGTTTGTAATTATATATACCGAGTAGACCCACTGGAGCGGCCTCTTCACCCTTCAAGGTTAACACAACTCAAGTGTTTGTACCGTACGGAATATTAAAAAGTGATAGTCGTTTAGACTGCATTGCATAAGGGATATTGCAAAATCCATACAACACGACCATTCTTATATCTCGAACACGCGGCCTGCCCGGTAAGCTCTTATTGTAGGTACAATATCCGCATGTATGTTACATATGTTCAAAGCTCAAAAATAACCTTTGAACTATAATCAAATCAAATCAATATCAGGTGATTGTGGTAATCTATATTTCTATAATAAATATATCCTCACGCCTTCCCATAAGGGTCCCCGAAGGTTTAAGCAGAGGTGTATAGGTAGCACCATCACACCCACTTTCCAGAGATATACATATTTAAGGTGCCAACGTGACAGATGGCGAGTCCGTCGCCGTTACTCAAGCGCGGCTATACATACACCTTTGAATTGCTTCTGAGACGTATGCAGGTTTCCTCTCGATGTTTTCCTTCACCGTAAAGCTCTATCTATAATTCAAAATTTTAGATTTTAAAGATAAATACAAACTTGTCTTTATTATTATTTTTTAAATTCGTTGTGTTATTTGTATCATTAAATATTCATGTGTGTCTGTATGTACTATGTATGTATGTATGTACATACACTACTAACTATATATAAATTGGTATTGTTTTAAGGACCTATGATCCTAGACAAGTGTATTTAGTACTAAGTGACTTAAGTCTTTTACTGTGACCTCTTTGTCTCCTTAGAATGTTTTACTGAAATGAAAGAAAAAAGTTGCTTCGTTATATACCTACTACCTGTACAGTTTCATATAATTGTGTACAAGCAAATCCAATTTTATACAACTAGTGGTCCGTCCCGGCTTCGCACGGGTGGAAATAATATTTTTTTATTAAAGAAAATATAGCCTATTTCACTCAGGGCGAATGTAGTTTTCCAAAGGTGAAATAATATTTCAAATCGGTCTAGATGTTCGGAGCCTATTCAATACAAACATATTTACATACATAAAAATGTGGTCCGCCGGATAGTAAGCGGTTATCGCCGGCTCTCTCGCGAGTTGTCATTGTCTGTCATCTTTTACAATTGTCAGTCTGCGTTTTTATTTTAGTTACGCATCATTTACTTTACTTTACTTTATATAAGTTACTTATAGTTTTATAATTTAAGTTACGTTTAAGTAAATTAAACTTAGGTATTTTCAAGAGAAGTGTATTATGATGGTTTGGTTGGGTGTAGCTCCTTCATTACCCGCTATATACTTTAGAATAACATCCAACTATACGGAGGCTCAAGGTCATAGTCTAGACGATCCAGGCCCGTTGAATACCTAGTTACTTAACCTAAGGCATTTCTTATTGATGTAGTCCTAAAGTCTGGTAGAAACTCAGTGAATGTTCACATATTATGGACCTGTTTAAAATTAAAATAGTTCTAAAGTTCAAATAATATATAATTTTTATTTCTATAATGTTGTGGGCGTGCGGATACTACACACCTATGCCCACCCCGTTGGGGTCACTGGTGGCAAAGCGAGAAGATGGGACAAGTGAGGGGATAAGCTTCGTACTGGTATCGAACCCGCGTCTATTATTTTAGCAGGCCGGGTCTAACGCAGATCAAGTTGAGCATGCACTTAACTGCTGCCACCTGCCTAATTACTCTTTATTCCTACGACACCGTTGCGGTTGCGGCAAACTCTCTAATAGTGTTTAAATTCTTAAAAAGGCCCTCGATTATATTTCCTTTCCCTTCAATTATTGAAGAGATTCTCAACACAAGTGGAGTGAATGAGGTTGTGATTGTAAATATAAAAGATAGGCAACATATGCTTGGACATCGAATATGTATCGAATATGTATGAACATATAATACATACATAAGCGTCTGTAAGAACATGGAGAGGAGTGAGACATTACAATTAATAAAATAGATCGAACAGTCGACTGTCAAAACGTCAATAGTACTCCAAACCGGCGAGCGTGTACGAAAAAAAAATTGATGATGCGAAAAAAGTTGGTATAGAGTAAGACTCTACTCGCTGTCTTCCCGTGGGACTCAGCGCGATAACTCTGTATTTAACAATCTAAATAATACCCAGTACTAGTGTAGTATGCAATAGTAACTGACATGAGAAACAACCACAAAGCAAAATAAATAAAACAAGTGCTGGCTGTGATAACAGTACGAAAGGGAAACGTAATAACAGACCGGGGAACTATTTCAAGTTTACTGGCGCAAGTGCAGTCGGCTGCGCCGGCGCACGCACGGCTTGCACGTGCTTACATGTCTGTAGATTGATGCGAAGATATTGGATTTGTTAGATGCAAAATATATAGATACATACGTTCGTATATTTAGTATATAATATATCCTCACGCCTTCCCACAAGGGTCCCCGAAGGGGTAGGCAGAGGTGTATAGGTAATACCCACACACCCACTTTCCGCCAGAGGTATATTAGGTGCCAACGTGACAGATGGCGAGTCCATCGCCGTTACTCAAGCACGACTATACATACGCCTTTGAATTTCTTCTCAGACGTATGCAGGTTTCCTCTCGGTGTTTTCCTTCACCGTAAAGCTCGTGGTGTGACTAATCACTTGACTTAAGTTCAGAAAAACTCATTGGTACAGTCGGGATTCGAACTTGCGACCTTTGCGTCGCAGGCAACTGCTCGAACCACGCGCCACCACGGCTATAAAGTTTGTTTGTAAATAAATTTGTTATATATTCCGGAAACACAGCTACGCCTTTAATTTGACAAAATCTTTCTTAAAGCAAAGTTTATTAATGGCTTGTGATTTTTATATCTCCGGATCGATCACCGGATATGACTCCTCCTATCTATCGTATTCCTTAATGTCAAGTTTCCCTCGCCCGCCGTCCGTGCAACTAGAATGCACTTTCTTCCTACCGCACGCACACTGACACACTAACACACACGCCTGTATATTGCACACAACGACTCTTCGATATCACGCTTAACAGGGAGTAGTTTCAACGAAAGTCTGTGAATGAGTAGTATTGTATACGTTTTATACGCGCGGTAAACGTTTATAATAACATATTTTTCTGATATTGTGGGACTCAATGTTAAACGTAAACCGTATTAGGTACAATTGTATTTACACACAGAGTACTAGGTCAATTAGAGCGCCAATTATCTCTAGTCTTACAGACCTCTTTCGCTTCATCTACATTGATAAGTCTCGTCAAACAAGCTTGCCAGTTTCGCGTACTCTTGACATTTCCATTTTTGAGTATCCGATCGCTTTGATCTAGGTAGTTGGACCAGTTAACCTTTGAGCTAAGCAACGGTGGAAGCTACCCCGGTCCAAAATGCAACTGTATGCAGCCGTCGGAGCTTGATTGGGTCGTAAACTTTCATATTTTTATCATCATACATATAATTCTACTCTCGTAGATGTGTGTTTAAGTATCGCCGGGAACTTTTTTGCCTTATCTATCCAAAAAGTTTATTTCATATTCTAATTATGAACGCAGATAAATGTTTTAAATCATTATATCCTTCGATCCAATACCTGCAACTGGAATAGACAATTTGAAGCCTGACAATTGGAAGCCCTCTTTACTACTCACACGACAGGAGCTGGAACTTACCTGGAAAGGCAAAATATACACATTACAATTTTTATTACAAGTAACCTAGAGTTGAAATTAGCTTGGAGAGATGCGGCGTAGGTTAGGTTGGTAGTCGTATTTTGATATTGATTTAAAAGTTAAAAGTATTTTGAATTGAATTCTCAGAATTGAATTATAGTCATTCAATGACGTACGTATGTGAAGTCGGATCTGAGGGTTTGAGGCAGACTCGTCATCTGTCACTTTGATACTTAAATATACGGCCGGTGGATATACTTGTACATAATTTTTTATGTACTTATATAAATTCCGTTATTCGAACTTTGAACTTCGTTTTCTTCTGGAGAACATGTAAAGAAGAAAAGGAGGTAGCGTAGAAATACTCTTCTTTCACCGGATTGATTAGTTTTATATATAATAAATATATATTATATAAATATATCAAAACCGAAAAATCTAATTTTATTTCACATAGGCCCAGGTGGGCACTTATAAAACGTCGAAAAAGGTGCACGGTTCGGGTTGGTCGTTTCCATGGAGAAGAACAGGCAAGAAACTCCATGGTTAGTTACTCTTGTATAAGGTATAAAATATTTCTAAATAACAAGTGAAGGTTATATGTTAACGCAATTATCCTGTGTATACATATTTCGTGGATGTATTAATATCTATATAGCCGATGTGTGTCCTAACGGAACCGGGCGAGTCCACTCAGACGGGTGTAAAACACTTGCATCCGAACAGGAGCCAATTTACCAGGGCAACCTCGCGTGACGATCAGTGAAAACTGCATTTCTTGGTAAAGCGAGACAGGTGCATATGAAGAGCTTTAGTATGAAAGAGACACAAAAAGTGGATGATAGCAATCCGAATAGTAAAAACGAACGTTTTTCTCCCTCGACCAATCTTTGTTGATATGCCTAGTTGGGCCAAATTGAGGAATTGCAAGCTAAGTTGGAGCTCAACGTGCAGTGGGCATTTAATGTACAGTTGCATTACATTACAGTATGATAAAATATAGAATGAATTGCCATATACAAAAAGTAAGTTAGTAATGAACCGTGTTATATTAAAGCAGTGTTAACAAACACGCAAGATATGATACATAATGTTTTTCTAACAATGGAAACAAAACTGCAAAAAATATAATAATAATAATAATATAATATAATATATCCTCACGCCTTCCCACAAGGGTCACCGAAGGGGTAGGCAGAGGTGTATAGGTAATACCCACACACCCACTTTCCGCCAGAGGTATATTAGGTGCCAACGTGACAGATGGCGAGTCCATCGCCGTTACTCAAGCACGACTATACATACGCCTTTGAATTTCTTCTCAGACGTATGCAGGTTTCCTCTTGATGTTTTGCTTCACCGTAAAGTTCGTGGTGTGACTAATCACTGTACTTTAGTTCAGAAAAACTCATTGGTACAGTCGGGATTCGAACTTGCGATCTGACCTGTGTGTTTTAAAAGGTATCTGTTGCGATTAGCTAACCTCAGCGGGCCGATATACTGACAATCTTAAGGGTAGGAGTATATTAAGGGTAGGGGTTAAGCTACCGTAGACCTAATAAAAAATACGAATACATATGCCAACATTTTTACTCTCTTAAGGTACTCATTATGTTCGTATTAACAAGTTGGGTGAACCAGGTCTTTGCGTAACAATACACTTTGAGTCGGAGATATATTCAAGTGGCAACGTGACTCATTTTTACTCAAGCCCAACTAAAAAGTCACTTTTTTAATATCTTCTAAAACATATGTAAGTGTCCGCGAAGTTTTCCATCGACGTAAAGTTCGTTGTGTGATTAATAACTGTAGTTAAGTTCAGAAAAACCCATTCGTACGGTGGGGATTCGAATTTGCAATCCTTGTGTCGCATACTATTCTCACCACTCGGTAAAAAAGCAATCAAAATACACCAAAAGTAACGAGATCATTGTAAATATTTCAGTGGCACAAGTTCATGCTGCTCGTGTGAGATAATTCATTATAATGTAATTTCTTTGGGATCTTTATCAATCTCGTGCAAGCGATTTAAAAACCTAATAACCCCAATTTAATGAATATTTTCCTGGTAAAGCACATCGTAAAATAATATATAAGTTCATTGTTGCCGAACCAAATATGGAGGTTAGCAGATTGATTCTCTCAATTTCCTTAATGCTCGAATGAAATTGTATTCATATTAAGCCTCCGTAGAAAGCTCTTGTGATAAATAATTTTAATATTATGTTATAACCAGCTGACGTCCAAGGGAAGGGAAAGGAAACAACATAATCCCTATTGGAGTCCAGGTCCTAATGACGAGCTTAACGTGTAATCGGAAAAAAACACCCCAAACACATTTAAACGCAATTACTTTCGATTAATAAAATCCCCATGACAAAAGGTAGTTTCATATTGTAATTATTCATGACATGGATACTAGTCTTTTGTACGAAAACATACTAAACATATGATTAAACGTACAATTTTGATATCCTTACTAATATTATAAATGTGAAAGTTTGTAAGTTTGGATGTTTGCGGTTCTTTCACGGCCAAACGGCTGAAAGTTGAAATAGTGATAGCTCATACCTAGGAATAGGACATAGGCTACTTTTTTATCCTGATAAATTCAAAGTTCTTATATTATAATGTATGATGCTCTTTCACGGCATAGCGGCTGAACCGATTCTAGCAGGCAAATTTGCAAAGCTACTATTTCGAACTCGACGCGGGTGAAGGGCATAAGCTAGTATTTTAATATATTGTATATATATGTGATGGACTCGGCATCAGTTACGTTGACACTTAAAATATATGTATCTGCGGAGAGTGGATGTATGGGGACCCTTGTGGGAAGTGTTAATGGGTTGTTTTAAAACAAAATCAGACCCTTTAGGTGCCGCTACTGTCGTGTTCCAGCTGGGCGGGACCGCTAGAGCCCCTATATTAACCACTCAATAGAACCTTACCGAATAATATGAAACAAAAGACAATACACACTTTACGAGACTGAAAATAAGATCCTCTTCCAGATTCCCGTCAAAAACTCTCCAAACAGATTTAACCTCAAAATATATAATAATAATAATAAATATAATAGTAAGTATAATAATAATAATAAGTAAGTATAACAAAAATAAAAGTAATAAAAGTGGGTGTGTACCACAAAATCTCCAGGTTTTTTTAAGGCATAAAAAGCAATCCGTTGATAACGCTATTGGCCGCGATGACAGCGCGTATCCGTGGCAAGCTGTCATACGTTGACACTATTGACAGCGGTCTGACAGTACACGTCCTTTCAGTCAGCTGTCGTAGCGACTTGTCACGTGTTTCGTCACTCTTGTCGTCGTCACATGCATTTTAGTAAGCATTGCTGGCTGCTTAATCTATACTAATATTATAAAGCTGAAGAGTTTGTTTGTTTGTTTGAACGCGCTAATCTCAGGAACTACTGCTTGGAATTGAAAAATTATTTTTGTGTTGGATATTCCATTTCTCTAGGAAGGCTTTAGGCTATATAACATCACGCTAAGACCAATAGGAGCGAAGCATAATGAATAATGTTGCCAGAACGGGAAAAAATATTCCTTTTTTCAGCTTCCGTTGCGTACGCTGCGTAAACGGTTTAAGTTACGAAAATATCATGTATGAGGGAATTGTTCCTCTTTAAAAGTTCTAAAAAACAGTCCGCGACAGCATATGTCTAGCTTTTAAGATTGACTCACCTTTTTTATGGCAATCAAGTCCACGATGGGCTCCTGAACTACTTAACCGATTTCAATCAAATTTGCACACCGTATGCAGTTTGATCCAACTTAAAAGAAAGGATAGCTTACATCACAATTGGACCCGATGGGTGGCGCTGCGATCGTGTTTCAGGAAATTTTACTTTTTTACCCGGGCGAAGCTGGGCGGGACAGCTAGTTTATCATAAGAGGTGACGTATTGTAATATTATATACCTAAAAACGTCTTACCATTCCATAATGGCCTATCCTGACTTGAACGTAAGACCCTTTGTACTACTCCCAAATCCCCCTTACTCCCCCCTCTCCCTTCCCGCAGATTAGGAAGTGTGGAATATAAACATAAGTAATGTTGAGTAACAGGAGACGTTATTTCGCCATCTCTTCTCCTAGCAATTTCCTTGAGAATGGTTATCAAAATTTCATGCTGGTTTCATAACGTTCAGAAATAAGTATACCGTAACATTCAAAAACTCTGTTTGTTAACATTTCAGTACAAATAAGAAGCAAAAATCAAATTATTCGGTAACAACACAACGAATGGCTTCTCTGACGTAGATATGAAACTTTCACTGCATTGTTATTATTCCTGAATTAAAACAGGAAGCGAAAAAAGTCAAGGTCTTATTTGTCAACCTTCCTGGAAATTGTGGTTAATTAAGGTTTATTACATAAAGTGAGCGAATAAACCCTGCTTCCTGCCTCCGCGGAGATCAAAGGGGATCTAGGGGGAGGGCCTAGGGGTGACTTTGCGAGGTATAGTAACGATCGCCAAATAATGTATCGAACAAAATTATCAAAAATACGAACATCTAGGTAATTGGCTATCTTGGAGGAGTTACTTGGCAGAGGGGTTCGAGCAGATAATTATAAATTTTGAAGAACTCCTTGGTGTACTCTCCAGGGAGCTCATTCCACAGGATGTACTAATAAGATGTTAATTTATTTATAGTAAAACATTCGTAACACTTTTCTTAGATTAGGTAATAGCCTGTTTACATAGCGTACCTAGCCCGCGGGAACGAGCCTACTTAAGGTAATGCGTTCGTAAGGCTCTTGGGGCAGAAGTGCGTGGTGTTACAGACAGGGTCTGGTGTGACGTACACTTAAATTGGGTGTAACAGTATACCTGACATTAAAAAAATTCTTGTTGAATAATTATGATACATCTTCACGCCTTCCCACAAGGGTCCCCGAAGGGGTGTATAGATAATACCCACACACCCACTTTCCGCCAGAGGTATATTAGGTGCCAACGTGACAGATGGCGAGTCCTTCGCCGTTACTCCAGCACGACTATACATACGCCTTTGAATTTCTTCTCAGACGTATGCACGTTTCCTCTCGATGTTTTCCTTCACCGTTAAGCTCGTGGTGTGACTAATTACTGTACTTAAGTTCAGAAAAACTCATTGGTACAGTCGGGATACGAACTTGCGACCTTTGCGTCGCAGGCAATTGCTCGAACCACTCGGCCACCACGGCTTTATTTTTTTATTTTTATTAATTATGACATTATTTTCGTATAAAATGCTCCTGTAACGACAAAGTTGTATGTGTAGAATCAAACTATTGATTGTATGTATTTTATCGTATCAATAGTTCACCCATAAGACCAAGTTTTAAGTGAGTATTATTTCCCTTTACTAAGGTAATTTTGTTATCTTAGGAGCTATTTGCTTTACTGCTTCTCGGTTAGGCGGCGCGAGACTCCTTTATACAGACGGTGAGCCTCAGGACACCAAGGTCCCAGAGTTTCAACCGCAAACCGTTTATTTATTTATTTCCATTTTTCATCCAGAATCTTAGACCAAATACGTTTCCATTGGTATTTCAAGTAATTTTCATCAGTAAGAATCAGTAAGGCGATACCAGCATCTTTGACAAGATTAGCCACAACAAAAACTTTATACTAAACTTAAATTTTTCGCACTTTCTAATATCATTATTCACCCTTTCCATTATTTTCTAGACATTTTTCGAGTGTGAGTATAATAAAATGTTCGCCATGTATTTACAACATACGAGTATGAGTTATTAATACGTGTACCATTTTATCCGTGGGAACACTACCGGTGCGTGTAGCACAATCCCGCCCGTCAATATTGATTTATAACAAGGCCCTGGATAAGGCTAGGTAACCTACATGTTGCCACGTAACCGCTGAATGAGTAGCCACTACTATTATAACAGAACTTGTAGGTCTTTTGAAACTTTTGTTGGGCATTATAAGCTTGCTACTATTTTTTTATGATTAAACATAATGAAAATTAACGATAATGAGAACGGAAAGTTTTGCTGGTTTGTACGCGATATAATTGGAAAAGCGTGTATTTTTATAAGCGACCCAAATACAGATAAGTCATCACAGCCTATTATATCACGTGCGTTGCCATCACTAGGCGACCGCCTCTTCTCCGTCTCCACCTCTAGCGCGGCCAGCTAGTTCCGCGCGGACTAAGTGACCAACCCGAACCGTGCAACTCTCTCGACGTTTTATAAGTGCCCATCTAGGCATATGTGAAATAAAATTTTAATTATTATGATATTCTTTTATAATTATCTTCTTGTCATTGCTCTCATATTGTGCATAAATTATGCAAGGGAACGGAAAATTTTAACAACCTTTCTAATATTATAATGTGAAAGTTTGTAAGTTTTGATTTTTGCGGTTCTTTCACGGCCAAACGGCTGAAAGTTGAAATGGTGATAGCTTATACCTAGGAATAGAACATAGGCTACATATTTTTTTATATTATCCTGAATCATTCAAAGTTCTTATATTATAATGTATGACGCTCTTTCACGGCATAACGGCTGAACCGATTTTAGCAGGAAAATTTTCAAAGCTACTTTTTCGAACACCACGCGGGCGAAGCCGCGGGCATAAGCTAGTTACTCATATTAATGTACTAATTGAATTGAACACTATTATTTAAGCGAAAAATGTAAAACCGACACACACCGCCAACGTGACAAATGCACGGGCGTTGGCGTGTTAGCATATTGGCGGTGGGGGTGAACGGCCTCCCGCCCGACCTTCAGACACGTTGGGCGGGCGGGTGTCTAGGAAGCTTGGTTTTCAATATTGTAATTAATTAATCATTTGTTAAGGCCGAGATTTGGCGCATGATTAAACTGATAAACTTTTTGCGTTATTCGTCAAAAAGAGGGTGTAATAGGTGTCATATTATAGGTAGAGTGCTACTACTACGAGCGTATATCTTGATTTTCAGAAGGGTCCCGAAGGGGTAGGAACAGCTGTTTTTTGACGCCTTCTCGTCACTCGAAACGTATTTGGGTGACTTGACGGCAATTATGTCGCCGTTACTCAAGCACCACTATCCATACGCCTTTGAGTTTCTTCTTAAACGTGTGCAGGTTTCCTCGCTGGCAACGGACTGGCCGTCTGTCATGTTAGCACCTAAATATATCTCCCATTATTATTCTAAAAGACGGTGTTGTTACATCTTTTTCAGAGTCACTTGTCACAGGCGTGATGAGATTGACGAAACATATATGTACAATGCAAAAGAGTGTGGAAGAGGTAGAGAAATATCGCGTTCCAACTACCTAGATCTAATCAATTCAAAACTCAGGGATAGTTACTACAAGAGTGACTGAAGATACTGAAGAATGTGGATGAAGCTGAAGATGACAGTAAGCCTCAAGAGAACTGGCTCTGTACTCCGTGAGCTTCAGCGTGATTAGTACATATGTATGTTCTAGGTGTTGTTGCTGCTGGTATAGGAACTTAACTTCTTGTCTTCAATATTTAAGGGTCATTGATTTATCGGCTTGTTTCAAAGGCATTACAAGGCCATTAATTTTCTCCTTGTGGTTCGATGTAAAATTCATAGGCCTCGCCGACTGGAAGATTGACGGACAAAGATTTTACCTTTGTAGACCTTTGGCTTGTGTTGGAGTTATACTTGAAAAGGTATTGATTACACGCTCTTGGCGGTTGACGACCGGTTGTTGAGTTGCAAACATTCGATCACATTTTATATATTTTGTATAACAATATTTCTATCGTCACGCCTTCTCACGATGGTCCCCTAAGGGGTATAGGTGCACATGGCGAGTCCATCGCCGTTACTCAAGCACGACTATACATACGCATTTGAATTGCATCTCAAACTTATACAGGTTTCCTTTCGATGGTTTCCTTCACCATAAAGCTCGTAGTGTGCCTAATTACTGTACCTACTTAAGTTCAAAAAAAGTCATTGTTACAGTGGGGATTCGAACTTGTAATCTTTGCAATTTCTAATGATATGTGCTACGCAACTCAATGGTATAGTGCAATATACATATAAACGTTCTTCTAAAATCTCTCATGAATCACTCATAATCAGTTGATGAAAACCACATTAATATCTGTTCCCTAGTTTATAAGCTTTAAGCGTACAGACGGGAAACGAATTTATTTTATACTATGTAAAGATTTTAAAATAGCCGATATATATAGCGTTATATATATTTTTAATATAGAGTTTAAAAATCGCAGTACAAAATCATTATTATAGCAAGCATGAATTTGGTTAGGTATACTTATAATATTTTAAGATACGAATTTATTACGAAGCTACTCTCTTGGTAGCTAGGGGCGCTGAAAGGCCCTGGGTGATTCACTAATTAAAAGTATAAAAAATTCGTGGCCTTCTGGCGGCAAGGCCAGAGCTCCAGGTTACGCATCAAGATTCCGACTGCACCATTGAGTTTATCGGAACTTAATTACAATGATATTTGAGCACAGAAGTGTATAAGTTTGAGAAGAAATGCAGCCGTAAGTATAGTCGTTTAAAAACCGGCGATGGACTCGCAATCTGTCACGGTAGAACCTCTAATATATCTTTATTGATAAGTGAGTGTGTGGGTACTACACTCCTCTACCTACCAGTGAAGGAAGGCGTGAAGATTTATTATTATATAGATATAAGTATGTAAGCATTAAGTTGTCAAGTTCCTTGTGTACACGATTTATCAGTTTTGGGTCTTGGTAAATTTGTGGAGGTCTGTGATATAGTATTATTATATTATGATTGCCATCGAAGAGTCAGCGTATGCTTGGCGAAGGACTAAGGAAGATAAAACCTGACAGCCAGCCTTGAGTGGTAGAGAGGCAACGCAAGAAGAGGACTCATATTGCACGGATTATATGAAACTCCAAAACGTGCATGCTGTATGTATATCATTACTGCACGAATCCTTGAGGAAAGTCCGTAGTCAAATATCAACATCGAATGTGTTCAGTACTCGCAACTGGCAATAGCTGTGCTGTTAACAGTAAGCTCGGTCGAGTGGCGGCAGGTCCCACCCACTCAGACGACATCGTTATAAATGATTACAATTCATTCTGTAGGTCTCGCCGCTTCTCCGCCTAAAGCCTATTTCCTACCAACACTAACCTATTTATAATTTACATATTTCAGCCCTTAATTTTTAGTTGACACCAAATAATATGGTTGGTTAAATTGAGCGCCTTATTGACTTTCAAAACAACTGCCGGAAAATGAAATTCAGTATTAACTGAATTTTATTTACAGGAAACTAGTAATATTGGAAGCGTCAAGAGTACTCGAAACAGACGAGCATGTATTCTTCATACATGCTCTGATCTGACTGATGAATGTGGACGAAGCGAAAGAGGTATGTAAGTCTAGAGAGAACTGGCGCTCTATACTCTCTGCCTACCCCGTTAGGGACTCGGCGTGATGATATGTATGTATAATAACATAATATACCGTAAAGCTCATGGTGTGACTAAAAACTGTACATTGAGAAAAACTTATTGGTACAGTCGGGATTCGAACTTGTAATCTTTGTGTTGCTGCTATTGCTCGAACCCCTCCTCGGCCACCACGGATCATTTCCGAAGAAATTTTTTTTTTAAGAATCTTATATTATTATTATTGTTCACCAAATAGATTACTTAATTAATATATTTATTGTATTGATATCACAATACGGAGTTTTGTTAGCTTGGCGAAATTTGAAATTCACGGAATTTTTCGAGAAATTTTCCTACCTCTGATTCGTTCGTGTTTCAAAGGGATTATTTCGATCATGTTTCTCCTTGAAAGCGTGAGGAAAATTACCTGACAGCGCACTCCTACATTATATTAGGTAAACTAGTCCGCCTAGGGCCAACAAAGGCTAGACTGAGCCATGTACAGCGCACTATGTACATATATGTACATTTACATAAATTATTATTCCCAAGACTAATTCGTCCTGACCGACCAAGGACACGCTTTGACGCTAGGCGATCTAGAAGGACCTAATTTTCAGTTGTTCAATTCTAAGCTCTTCTCCCTCTACATTAAAGTTCATGTTAGTATGTTCCTAAAGCGAATTACGACCTTTTCTCCTTAGATTCACCATAGCTTTGAAAGCGAAATTTATACCTGTGTAGGTGGGAGGAGGATAATGTGAGGTAATGGTAGGGGCGTAGAGTCGAAGTTCGGATGTTCCCAAGTGGTGTTTCAGCGGAGAGGGACGGGGGCATGCGTTAGAGGGAGAGAGCTATGTCCGAGGTGGTCCGTGACCTATCCTACTGACGAATGTCGAGCCCCGGAACATCGCATTTTAACAAGTTGTCTAGACGTTTGCGCGTGTTTGCAGCGTTGTCTGTGTGTGGGTGAGTGAGATAAAGCGGCTGTAATGTGTGCGCGCGTCGGTGAATGCCGTTAGTGTCCATACACAAGAGATTGCCGATCAGTGTGTGCGTAAGAAAATTTCTCGTTTGGGAAACTTTTTTTCAAATTTTAAAGCGATTGTTTGCAAGTTTAAAGCGTTTAAGACAGTTTTGTGGGCCGTCAGGCAAATCGCAACGTCTCTAATGAATCTGGCAGTCTTCACCTAGAAGCTTTGATGGATGTGCCCGATAGGTAGAGCGGTCTGGTTCTTTGTTAAATTTTAGGTTCGTTTAAATGTAGATAGCATTAACCCAATCAAAATTAGGCTGTCCACAAGACTGTTACGCTGAACATGTAATATTATAAACACTTATGTTATCACAAGTGCTTCACGGGATAGGCAGAGAGAGAACGCCAGTTCACTCTAGACTCCCGTACCTCCTTCGCTTCGTCCACATTCATCAGTCTCTTCATACTTGTCGGATTCGAGTCCCAACCTTTAAAGTTCCTCCTCTTGTAGCATACAGTCAATAACTTCAACTCATCAACTGCTCAAGTATAACTAATAAAAAGTAAAAAAAAAGAAAATCAAGAACTCCAGATGTGTGCAAACATACTTTGGCCCAATTTGATCTACATACATACATACATATAATCACGCCTCTTTCCCGTAGGGGTAGGCAGAGACCACTTCTTTCCACTTGCTACGATCCTTACATACTTCTTTCGCTTCGTCCATTTTCATTATTCTCTTCATACATGCTCTTCGGTTTAGGGTACTCTTGACCTGACCTTTTTCAAGACGTCCCTAATTTGGTCTAGAAACGTCCGCCTAGGTCTACCCCTTCCAACACTTTCATTCGCACTCGCCTTATACACTTTTTTCGTCAATCGTTCTTCATTCATTCTCTCGACATGGCCA